>CAJPEV010005626.1:0-13981 GCA_905338385.1 Darwinula stevensoni
CTCGGTAGACCTTCGCTAATCGAGCAAAAATTTAAAGGTCATCGGATGAGGCATCCGGCTGATGGAGATTTAGAAAGGATCATCCGCCGAGCCCTTGGGATTTGTTTGGATTTTTTAAAGGCCGGCCCAGAACGTTGAGAATAAGTTGAACCTTGTTCTACGGTCAGCCTAAAATGCCACAAATACAATATAAAAGTTGGAAATATTTCGCAGGCAATTCGAGCTTAAGCCTCTAGAGCAGGGGTCGGGAACCTATGGCTCATGAGCCGACAAGTTTGGCTCATTGAGTCATGAGCTGAAAATCATGGTTGTTCCTCATTTTTCTCATGCATCAAAGAATGCATATGTCTGTTGACAACTCCGGGAAAAATTCTGTTCTGAAAATCTTTCGCTTACAAGCACTTAGCTTAATCCTAATATGGCAAAAGGTTCCCGACCCCTGCTCGAAAGAATATAGGGCCGTATTCGCGTTATTCCCTCAGCTAGGGAGTCCCTAAACGCGCCCCGAAGTCGTGAAGGAGTTAGGGGAGCCCTCAGCCAGCGCTTAGCAGATTCCTGCGAGTTCGTTGCAGTCTTCCGGAGGGCAGCATTCCCTCGTCGGGTTCATGCCTTTGCATTTGGGTATTCACTATTATTATTATTATTATTAATTATTATTAATTCTTTTACCAGTCGACACTTTAACTCCACCTGGAGTGGGCAGCGTTAAAAAAGATCCAACATTTCTGCATGGGTAACCCTTTATCTGGCCATTGGTAATGCTAATTATAACAGGAATTCCCATTTTAAAAATGGGGAGGAAAAAAAAAGTGCCTCTTCCTGCCGCATCTGCACACACTTTCAACTCTTGTGGTCACGAATACTGCCACTCCTTGGAGTCAGGGCTTCTGCAAACGCATCGGTTCTAGGTGCTGCTTTCTTACGAGTCGTATTTTCGATAAATGCTCTTTTTTTCCCTCTCTAATAAACTTCACTATTTATTTGCGAGGTGAGACACTTTTCCCTGCAGTTTCCCATGCCCCGAATATCAGGCTAGTTCAGCAGGTGCACACCTAAATGCATTAGCATCAGTGTTAATCGCGATTATTCATGAGTGCCAATAAAAGGGATAAATGAGAAAAACTTAACTATTAGTTAATTTTAGTGGGCCGCATTAAAAAATCTACTGTGCCGCACTAATAACACCGATATAGATTTGAAGTATTTTATCATTTGATATGTCAATACATGTTGCATTCATGTCGAGAAGCGTTATGCAACATTGACGAAGGATGAAAGTATACAATTGTAATCTTTAAATGGAATATTTGTAATTTGTTTTGCGTTAGCGTCGAGTACCCGCCTAGGTCGATGCTCAAGCCAGTGTGAAGAAAATCATTACAACGGAATATTTTTCGACGAAACAATGAGAGTTCGTCAGATCAACTACAATTTTTTTTTCAGACGAGTAGGACACACTTTCGTTTGACCTTGGCAGTAATTCATGGGAAGTGCTGTAACTGGGTATCACAGCCATCAAAAAGTGTCAGACTCACAAGATAAAAAAAAAAGCAAAAAAAAAATTTCTGAGCAGAGGACCTCAGACTCCTGCGTGTGGCTGAGGAGGCCACCAAGCTGAAGCATTCCAGCGCATGCGCCCTCTCCCCCATCTTCATAAAGGATTCCCCAGCTAAGGGCCCCCTTCACAGACGAACGTATTATAAGGATTCCCCATTTTTTGGGGAATCCTTACCTAAATGTTAGGATATACTGTTCCTGGGAGAGTCACGTAAATATGGGCCTCATTGCAAACTCTGTCTTAACAGCTGTTGATCTGTCATTATTTTAAAAGAATGTTATGAAAACTATATCCAGCAAAAGGCAAATCAACGATCGAATTCCAATGCACTAAATGTTTTGACCTGACCTGCATGGCATGCAAACGGCAGAACGAAGGCGTTTCCAATGCTAAACTACCGGCTAGCGCTCCGGCCCACTGCAACGGTTTCCAACTTCTTTGAAATACGACTAATAGCCTTGACTCGCCGCAAGGCATTTCAACGAAAACAAAGCTCTTGAAAACATGGCAGCCTGGGCTCAGAGCAAGTTTCGTGGTAGTAGCTGTTGTCAGAGCGGAGATTTTTCCCTCAAATTTGGAGTGGGAGAAATACTTTTTGCCGCGATATTTCTATACATTGATAGCAGCGAGTTTCACTTGACATCATCCTGCAAGTGCACAACGTGAATGAAAGGACAAATGGACATTTTTTTTTGGAGGGGGGGGGGGGGGATTTTCATCCTTAGATACTCTCAAAAGTTACGAAATGCCACGAGAATTATGAGGTGCTACCGGAGATCGAGCGCATCGAACACGCAAGCTTCAAGACGGGAAAACTGGAAGAAGCTCCTTATCTTCTACTACTAGAGTTGGGTTTGAGGATCCTTTAGCAAGGGGAGGAATGTGAATACGGGCCTTTAGGTTCTTCGGTGTATGGTGGGATATATGCAAATATAGGAACCAAAACCAACCTGGACTCGAGATCGGTAGTACACGGGCCTGGGAGCGAGCAGACAGGAGGTGGCAACTCGACTGAGGGGGGATGGACCGGAAACGACTGGTGGAAAACGACCGCTGCTGCCTTCGTTTGTATGCGCCAATGAGAAGACGGGGTGGGGATGCGACGTCACTGATCACGTGATCGTGTTCTCCTAGGTTGCATGTGGCCCTGAGGGGGACGGGGATCGACTTCCGGTCGGCAGTTCCCCGCCCTCGTTGCCCTTGGAGACTGACTTGCCTGCGACCTGGGTCCTGGCGGACGTTGGGGAGGGGGAAATGGAAGGGGCAGGGGCGAGATGCCCTTCAATATGGAGACAGTGCGTTCAGCTGGTGTTCCAGTGTTGTCGGATTGTTCTATTGAAAGGCGGCGGAAAACTTCGACTTTTCCTCGCACAGGCACCCTATGATGGTGCTTACGATCGGTATTGGCTCCCTCGAGGTTTCATGGATTCGCTGAACACCAAGGTTTCTGTTCGCCATCGCTCTTCCGCACAGATAGCAACACCGTCGACATTGCCAAATCGGGCTTCTCATCCATCACCTGAAATCACCATTTACGAGCCTATCGCCCTCTTTCATCACCCAAACGTCATACCTGGCGCTGCCATAAAAAAAGGAGCCCGAGAACTCGCTGAGAAAGTGATGGGAAGGGGAGGCAACCACGCTCAACGCCTCAGGAGTCCCGCAATCATTCTGAGCAGCAGAGTCGAGCCAGACGGAATGGCAAGCGAAGCGATCACAGCCGGTTCAGCCACGGACAACAGGAGTCCCCCTCCTCCGCCATCCTCTCCTTCTCCGCCTTCTCCCCCTACACCTCCACCCTCTCCTCCTCCTACTCCTCCACCTTCTCCTCCTCCTCCCCCTCCTTCTCTCCCGAGCGGGACGCTGTATTCGAAGATTCGGGATGGCGACGCACACGCTGCCGGTGTCGTCTGCTATTCGTGAGTGAGATTGGGTGTCGATTTCGTGGCCTTCGTTTCCGTTTCCTGGTTTCACGCATTTCGAAAGCCCATGGGTGTGAGTTCATTTGGATTCCAGTCTTTCGTTACTCCTCGAGAACGTCGCCGCAGACTTTCCTCGTCGCGCTGTCATGCTCCGTCGGCCGCGAGTGTTTGCGTTGCTCTAGATTCTTGTCAGGCGAAGGCTTTGTAATTGCGTGACTTCATTTTCTTTCCTCTTATCGGAGATGCTGGCAGCCCCTCTCGGTGCCAGCAGTACTTGAAAGTACTCATGGAGTACTGGACATATCCACATGAATGAGTTAGGCTAGGCACACCCTTCAAGTTTAATTGGGAAAATCAGCTCAATTCGACTGTGAAGATTCAATCAGATTTCTCGAACGGAAAATTTCGTTCGACTTTGTTTAAAGTTTTTGTGACTTGCCTTCAACGTTTCGCCGAAACCTGAGGTTTTAATTTCATTAACAGCGCACATTATGCGAATGCCTGAGCATGTAGCCCGAGGTCAGCGATGAATTTATTTGAAGAGCATCTGGGATCAACATTCAGAATTCAGTGGCGAAGTGCAGTTTGATGAAGAAATGGGAGATTTAGACTTTTGATCTGCCTACCGATGACCATAAGCTTGTGACATAAAATGGTGTAGGCTAATCACAACCTGCTGATTTTTAGTGAAAAAAGGAAAGAAAGCAAAAGATCTAAGATGACAAAAAATGTAAGGTTTGGATTTTTTTTAGCTCTCTCAGATTCAAGTTTATATCACAATGCTGCCTACAATATCAGGCGGTTTTTTTACTTGGGAAATGCATTCTCAGGTATGGATGGTAATTTGCAATCAGTAGTAGACCTACATGATATAAATCGACTGTCAATTGCAAACATCGACGAATAGGCTGAAAAGTTAAATGCCCTTACCAGTTAGGAAACAAGAATCATGTACCTGCAAAGCAATAAATTATTGGAAGCACTCAAAAGTTATATAATTTGACATGTTCAGAATGGTTCTTCTTAAATCTCCGTCCGAGACCACTTAGGGAAGTTACTAATATAAGAACGTCCGTCGAGAATTTGGGGAAACTGAACAAAACAGCGAAAATCTACTCACGCGATCTTTGTTCTGCTTTGCAACTCATAGGTTTTGGCTTTTCCAATTCCTAAATGTTGTCAGGCAACTCTAATAAGTTGGCCAATGTGGCAGTTCTATATGGCATGTCAGAAATATTCATTCTGAGCCTCATGAATCCATTGAATATCCTACTACCCTAGTGTTAGAGTGACATCGTAAGGGAACGACTAAACGTCTTTTAGCGCAACGTCTAAGCCCGAGTCGACCTCTTACACTGCTTGGAGGTGGGAAGACCTCTCCTGAAGTCTACCATGGACTTCCATTCGATGGTTTCACATAGTTTTGGTACCACTTTCATCTGAGATATGCCTCCAATGAAGCCATCAACTTCATCTATTTTATTTATTATATTTTTGCATTTGGCAGTCGAGAATCCATTCTGCACTGGGGTTGTCCAGTCATACTTCATTTGGAAGCAAAACAAGAGGGCAAAAAAGGAATATGGAAATTGATTGAGAGGGACAAACAGGTTTAAAAGGAGGACAATTGAGGCCTAGTTTTATAATAAAAAAATGGAGAGTGAAACAGATTGGCAACAGGGAAAGAAGAAATTATAGTCAGAGAAGTACTCCCACAAGAGAGAAAAGTGAAATGAGAAAAAAATCAACATTCCTTTGGAAGCAAGTGTGATATGCATACATTTTTTTCAAAGTGAAGGGGAAGATGTGATTTTTCTGTGACGTATAACTTCTAAAGTGGATCCAGTGAGTCCTGTGAAAGGGAAAAAAAATCTCAAATGGGGTACTGTCATGCATGGCCAAATTTAATAAAGTTAAAAATTTCACTTTTGTTTTATAAAACATATTAAGCAATCTAAACAAACAATCTGAGGGACTCATTCCTCATATTAACCCTCTGTTTTACAATATTCCTGGAGAGAAACATGAAATGAAATTCACCATTTGTTCATTGGATCCCATGGTGGAAATAATTTTTTTTTAGAATGGCTGATGCCATTTGGAATGATGGTGAATGGTTCACAAAATGCAGTTTTGAGTATTGCAACTATAAATCTTATCATTGGTCCAGAAATTCAGAAACAAGTGTTTGGGAATTATTTTGTAAGATCCCTTTTGGCCAACATTGTTTTCCATGGTTATAGGATAATTCAGAGCTTATTATTTACTTTTAGAGCAGAGAGCATGGAATTTGGGCCTCTAGTATTTTTATGTTTGAGTAAATATCTCTTAATGGCTAATTAAGAATGGGTTAGCATGAATGCCATCATGAGGAACACCCATGCCAAACCATTTGAACATGAAAAGTTGGTGCTACCATTTTCTCATGGGTTATTAAAAAACGTTCTATTTTCTCCTTGATTCACTTTCTTCTCACTGGTTGTGCACACATTGATATTATTAATTTGTATTATATGTATTTTAAGACTTTTTTTGTTAGTCATGTAAATGGTTTGGATGTTGAGAGGAACCCTGGGCCTTAATTCTATAAGTTTTACAACAAATTATATGTATCTGTGATTAATTTAACAATGTGGTACATGGCATTGTGTTTATGGGATGGTAGGTATATGTCGATTGATGTGGTTGTGCTTTCAGCTAAAGTGCACAAATTGTGGTGAAGCACCAGATCATTGGCAGTATGTCACGCTGCTGGAGAGCAGTCCATTGAAGGGTGGACGAGGCCATGCAAGCTTCGTGTCCAAGTGCAAGCTTTGTTCCAGGGAGAGTTCTATAGGTTTGTCTCTTGACCCTCAAGTCTTCTTGGTTAGAATGCCATGGCTTTTTAAAACCTTGATTTTTCTCTATTTTTTATTATCATAAAGACAGATATCATCCC
This sequence comes from Darwinula stevensoni, assembly GCA_905338385.1. Taxonomy (NCBI): domain Eukaryota; kingdom Metazoa; phylum Arthropoda; class Ostracoda; order Podocopida; family Darwinulidae; genus Darwinula; species Darwinula stevensoni. The sequence continues at coordinate 6,419 of CAJPEV010005626.1, forward strand.
TGATTCAATTGGGAAATACTCGAGCGATGACGAGGGCTTCAAGTCGGTGGTCCACTTTGATTGTCGGGGTTTGGAACCTGTGGATTTTGATGCAAGAGTATGAAAATTCTTTTGTTTCCATTGTTATCAGAATATTACCACTAATGCATGGTGTCAGTCTTTGTCACATTGATGTTTACAAATGCTCCATCGAGAGGGTTGTCAGGCTGACTGGTTTTATCCTTTCTTCAAGCAAACACATTTCTGCCTCTGGGAAAAAGTTAATCTGGCTCTATACCTCTTAGATAAAAACTATATTCATAAATTGTTATTCAGCCTCTGTAAAGTCTCATATCCCTTGTTATCTTCTATTGAATGATAATTCTTGGATGGTTGACAGTGTGCAATGTGCCATGGCTATTATTGGTTGAAAAACTTCAGGCATCAATTACATTTAGATGTTCCATTTATTTCAATTATGATATTGAGGCTGTTGCATCAGAAGTATTTCATGAATGGTTAATTTAAAAAACTTCCAGCCACAATGTCATCCCCATAATATGGGTGGGGCATCATAGAAAGGGCACAGCAATGTCTGGCATCCAACTTTGGGTTGTAAGAGGGAAACCATTTACTTTCATGGGACCTGTGGCACTAAATTTGTTTTCCAGTTAGAAGAGCACATTAATTTGCCCAGAAAGTTAAGTGAAACAGTGGAAGGAAAAAATTTGGCTCATGTGATGCTCAAGACTTCTATTAGGGCAGTAGTTAGTGACCCAATCTGGTGAATATAATCCTGAGAACATGGAAATAGCCTCTCTTAGTATGTCTAACTTGCTCAGCTATCAATTATTAGGCCTTATTCCAATGAGGACTTGGCTGGTGAAGTTGAGTTTGGTAAGTTTATGCATGACCCAATTTCCCAAGGCTTGAGTTTTGACTTGCAAACTCATCTTTGCTTATGAAAGTGGAAATGGCTTATATGGCTGTCAATCTCCATCACCAAATTGGTACTTTGGTTCCATAACTGCAAAAAACCTGATGCTGAAGGTCCCAAAGAAGCAACAATTCAGCTGCAAGATGAGTAGAATCTTATGTTTGCATTTTGTTGCTTTCTTTGCAATGTAGGAAGTAAGGAATCCATTTCTTTCAAGGTGTCATTCAAGATGTCACTGAAATATCTCAGAAATCACTTAGGTTAATAAACCTGGTTCATCTGTTTGTGCATTTGACTGGTTTAACTTAGTCAATCTATCAAGTCATGTTATTTCTTGAAGGTTGGCTGGGTTGCAGAGGGGACAGACACAGGGACCCGATTCGAAGACATTGACCTGAAGGAGAAAGAATGGGTGGATTATGATGACAAGGCTAAAGCATCTGTTGGAATTTATGAATTTGAGCATCAGTTTCATAAAGAAAAGTGATTTCCAATGCATGCTACTTTGAGGTACTTCTTTGTCAAATGCAATTTCAGACTATTTTTACACTCTGTGATACTGAAGTGAATCGGACTAATGCTGATGTGCTAGTCCACCAACAGCAATTATTTTTACTGCACTGGTGTAGTAAAAATAATTGTGTCCTTGAAGATCACAACAGAATATATCAAGTGATTCCTTTCAGTAATTTTGTTTCAGAATTATTAAAACAGCTGAAAGAAGCACCAGGTTTCAACTGCTATGGAATACAAAAGTCTGATGCTTCCATCCACTGTTATTTATTTCACAAACAAAAGAAAAACAAAGAATACAAAATCATTTTTTGTCTGTTTCTGGCTGAGAAGCTAAAGTCTTCTTAGCCATGGCAATGGCTCCTTCACGTGTCTCATGTCCTCCGATAAATCCAGTTGCATGCACAAATTTAATCCCAGGCAGACCAGACTTCTCCTCCAGCTCTGGGTTAAAAACCCCTCTCCATTCAGCAAGCAAGGGTAGTCTGCATTTTGGATGAACTCGGGATAAGTCAGACACCAACGTGTGCACCTTCAAGGACATGTTTCACTGTACTAACCTTGAACTGTATGAATCTGCACTGACAGGAATTGCCTGGACTCTCCACATGCCTGCAGTATCAGTGAAGATGACAAAAAACAACTCATTTTTTGGTATAATTCCTTGTTCTTCCAAGTCAAAGAAATGCTCCTTCCATGGAAAGCCTCCAGAAGACATCTCCATGATCTTCCCACTCTTATCCACCTGTGAAAGTCTCTTTGAATATGACCAGTTCTCTAGTCTGAGAGATGACATGGCCTGGAAACTGCCTACCTGGAACCTTGCTTCCACTACCTTGAGAAGCATCTCTCTTGCTGGCCACCAGAGTTCCCCATAGTAATGGATGCGATCAAGGAATTCCTCTCCGGTCATCTGCATGGCTTTGGGGAAGACATCATCTGTATTTGTGTCCTTATCTGTCCACGGTGGATTGAGGCGACGAACTCGAGAACTAAGATTTGTTGTGATTCGGTACCTAAAATGATACATCAATTCCTCATTCCCAATACTTCCCAAAAATTAAATTAAAGAAAAGCAGCTGATGGTAACCTGGGAGTTCCTTCGCAGATATCAACACCATTGTCCATGGCATCAATTTCTTCTATGAGATTTTCATATACCTTGTCAAAAATTATCTCCACTCTGGGGTCTTCAACAGGGCAATCCAAGACTTGACTAATTATGCGATGTCCAAAGTGATTGAACACAAGCCCTGCACTGCTTAGCCGCGTTGTCCACTTCTTCCCAGGCCGAAGGGTACTCAAGCCTGCTGTAAAGGACCTATAAAATGTTAAAATAGGTGTTTAATATTTAACTCAAAGGATGCTGAAACACCACCAATGAATGATTGGCTCACTTTTGATGGTGATCAAATCGTAGACTCTCAGGGTCATGTTTTCCACCCACATCCACAACTACATCACAAGTGGAAAGCACACTTTCATCTCTCGATCTGTAAAGATGACATCCAAAAAGCTTGTAAATACCTCATATCCTTGCAAAGAGATACTTCAAAATGACCCAAATTTCTTCTTAGAACCACATTAAATTTTCTTGTTTTTCATTCCTCTACACGATGCCAACATGATAGGAGTTTCCTAGCAAAAGGTTATAATCTCTTGGGATCAAATGAAGTCTTAGTCACAGGAATGTACCTTGAGGTATTGATTTTTGGTCTACAAACCTAGAATGCATGTCATGAGAAACACATGCCTCATCTCAACTTAACCCGAGAACATATATGGGTCTGTCCATGCCAAGTGGTCCTCGGACTTTAACTGTAAATTTTCCTAAATATGCATATATTACTTTTGCTACAGAAGTTCATCATCTCTTTTCCCAGAAGACATGAAAGAGAATATTACATTGAAAAATGAAAGACCTTGTCATTATTATACCATACCACTCTCATGATACTCAAAAATGTGATGAAAATGTATGTCTGGAGAGACTGAATTGAATTACTGGAACAGATGCCAGCATGGGTTTTCTATACCTACTGATAATTTAAAATCAGCTCAGGTGTGAAGAGTAGATGTCAAATGTTCACATTTGAATGATATCTTTAAAATAAAATTAATATGTACAGACTTCTCGTTTCAAAATACATTTTCTGAACATGTCACATCCGACACCGTCACAAAATAGGCTTACTTTCTGTTTCGAGTCAATCTTGGGGTGACTTACAGTAATTCCAGGCTTTCATTCAATCTATAGAATGAACATGAAACTATATTATTAGGATCTGCTCGATGACAGATATGTGAACATTAGTGAAAGTGACTTTAACTTGAGGTTCATGAAATGCCACGTCCAACACTTTTCTTTGCATGTAGGTACACCTCTAATGAAAGAGAGAGAGGAAGACTCTGGGTTATGGAATTTTCAGTCGCTACCCAAGCAAATTGTTATAGCCTTTATATGCTGATTTTTCATCCATAATGTAAATACATTTTGTATCCTAAAAATATTACTCCTGATGTCACATCTGACACTATGGACAGATCCATATGCCATGGTAGGCATTTGCTCTATAGTTAAATGTTACAAGTAATGGTGTGTCTAGGGCAAGTGTCATTTCTGGGCAGAGTCATTCTTACATAAAAGATACTGTCATGACTAAATGGTGCTTAAAATGGAAAAATTAAGCACACCTTGTATTGCAAGTTTATTGTTCCTCAATATACCCTTCTTAACAGTGTCTTTAATGCTGGCATGGCTTTTAACATACTCTCAATGACAACTCAAGTCTTCCTATTAAGAATGATTTTTGTGCAATGCTAGGGCTATTCCATTGAACCTTTTAGGTATATTGCCAAATTCATTTCATGGTAAAAGTGTTGGAAGGTCATACATCCATGGAATTCCTCACTTGGGGTTAGAGGGAATTGTTGAACTTTTGAAGCTAGCAACATCTGACAAGAAAAAAGAAACAAAAAACAGTATGAAATGCAAGGTAATGGGGTAGAAGTTCCTTCAATGTCAAATTATCAGCACACAACAGTCTCCCCATGCCAATGAAACATAAGTGAAAAGACAGGCCCATGATTTACTCAGCCACCATACAGCTGCCTTCTGCACTATCTCTTGCTCAAGTAAAAAATCTCTGATCATCCCATAACGATTCATTTTCTGCATATATTACACATAACTGCTGATTGTACTTTCGTTGACTCACACACACACAAATTATGCCAGAATTCCCCTCAAAGGAAAGCAAAATATGAACTCAGGCTCACCTTACAATTTCTGCATTATGGTATTCAGGAAGAAGTTTAAGTTGGAAACAGGCAAGAGCCTCATCACAATGAAAAGTCCCATTATGTGTCCCAATCTTTGGGATATCACCCTTTGGTTTCTTGGCAGCTGGCTCTGGAGTTTGCACCATGATGGCAAGAGTTCTGATGTACTTCAGTTGCTTTCCAGTCGAAATCTGCCTTATCAAGCAGTGAAACATAGATACAATATAAGAAAGAAGCAAAGCAACTATGTTAGCTCAACAAATCAGCATTGTCCAAATACACTGAGAAATATTCCACTTGATTGGGGAAAGTAATTCAGAGCCTGCTGCTCCTCAATAGAGGATTCCCATCTCCTGGGATAGGCTTTCATGGATCCAAGATACTTGCTAGATTTGCATGCCTTCTATGCAAACTAGCATCTAATTCCTCAGAAGCTGGACCCATCAGGGAAGCCACCCTCTTCCTTCAGCAAGACAGGCTCCTCCTGCTCCAACTCTCTTGCTGAGACCAGTATTGGGTAACATGCACCTATTCACTTTACTTCAATATATGCAAATAGAGGGTTTTTGCAAATTCATGAGTTCACATTGATATCCTCCTTGAAGCTCATTGTGGAGATGAACACGAACACCATGAGGCCCTTCTTCCATGACATATCTCATGAAAATAATAGCAACATTATCAGCACATATTAAGAGCTACCAAAATGCAGATAATGTACAATCAAATTCACCCCAAAATCTGCGCAAGAGAAGACTTTTATTCAATTATGATAATCGATGAGGACATTCTTAGGATCAGAAGTGTGTCATTTTCTTGGGTGACGGATCCATTTGGCTGCAACCCTCTTGTTACCTATGGAAGAAATAAAAAAATTTTCCAATCAAAATATTGCATCTCAAGTCATTTGATACCATTATGTTTAGGGTTTACAAGCAGACATACTTCCAGTTCAGTTGTCATTGAAGCAGTGAATAACTTAGCAATGGATGAAACACACACAACCACAATAATGAACCTTGATTAGAAGCTCTAGCGGCAGGAATATCAACTACAACAAGTACAACATACTAAGGGAGTGGAACTGGATGGCAAATGATGGGTCATAAAATATGTTTTGATGTCAATGCCTCTGGTTACTCAAAACAGAAAGCTTTCACAAGAAGGCAGGAATATCAACTACAACAAGTACAACATACTAAGGGAGTGGAACTGGATGGCAAATGATGGGTCATAAAATATGTTTTGATGTCAATGCTTCTGGTTACTCAAAACAGAAAGCTTTCACAAGAAATGCTGGAAGCACCTCACCTGAGTCTTCTTGCTTCACGTTCAGATTCAAGGAGCGTGAGAATGTCCCCTTCTCTGACAGGACCTTTCACATTCGCTTACTACGAGGACAACCAGAGTAGGTTCTTAAGGTGTGCGTGGACGCACGTGACAGGAACCCTGGGTCAGGCAGGGTTGTGGAAGTGGTGGACTACCTTCTTAGGTTCGTACTCTACCTTTTAAATTTCTTTACATAAAATGATACTCTTAACAATCTTTCTTACTGTTGCTCAGATTAATTGCATATTTTAATTAATCTCAGTACAATCACATATAAATAACTTGACCTCACATCTAACATTACACTTTTGAAATCCTTGTCACCACAACAAAGTGTTTCCAAGATGCTGGTAAATAAATTGAATTTCTACAATGATACACATGCACCCAGTCATGACTCACTAATAATGAGCCAACAAAGGAACCAAATTGTCAAATTAACTCCCCCCCAACATCAGCTTCTAAGGTGACAAAGTGCTGAGGTCATGCTAATATGACAATAGTGTTCAAATGTATCCCCACGAACTGATGGCTTCACTGCCTTCAAAAACTTCCCAACAAAAAGCTTTACGAGTAGAGTAGCTAGATGAGTAAAATGCTGCCAAGTACACTTTGCCAAGTACACCTTCAAAGGATTGAATATTTCTTAAACTACAATTGTTTTCCAACAAATGAAGAGAAACACAACATTCTAAGGAATCTGAATATCTTTGTGACTAAGTTGCAAAATTTAATTTTCACTGCTTTTTGCTTAATGCTGAAGGGGCAACAGTCACCTTGAGTACAATCCCTCTATTTCTCATGTCATGGTTGACTTCATTGCCATGGTGAGGTGAATTATAAGTGGAATCTTGAAAAGAAAGTTCTCAGAAAGATGTGAGCTGAACAAAAACCTCTACACTATTACTGCTGCCATCACCAAAATGGCAGTCTGCACTAGTTTCATATACAGTTATGAAGATCACAGACTAATAGATAATGGTAAGAGCAAATATTATGCCAATAGCCTTGAGAAGGAGACTTCATCTTATGATTGGCTTGATGTCATAATGTGAAATGGGCCTTTATGTAGGTTGTGCGCAGGTAAGATTGAGATTTTTTAATATGCTTTTCATAGGGTTGACTACATCCCCATTCATGAGAACTGTCCATAGGCCTATGATGAAGCAAAGCCAGGCAAAGTTAATGGTCTGTTGTACTAATTTAATGCTTCAATGAAAAGGGGACTTCATGGTGGGTGGCATAGGCCTATCAATACGCAAAAAGACTACCTCTGCTTTGACACTAAGCGTGAATCAATAAACCAGTTTGAGTCAGAGGCTACCAAGGTACCACTTCAAGTTATGAGTCAACACCACTTGGTAGACTGTTGTTGATTGCTGGCTGATAGATAAAGTACATTTTGAAAGTTTCCATCAAGTACATTCCCATCAATTACTTGCCTAGGCCTACCCCTAACCATCTTCGATCGCGCGATGCTTGTGTGCATGGAAGGAATGAACGTGACCCGCACAATAGTTATC
>CAJPEV010005627.1:0-13980 GCA_905338385.1 Darwinula stevensoni
TCCACCAGGGTCTTGCACTCTGCCAGCCCTGATGTTGGGAGGATCTCACTATGGTGGGCGGGAGTCATGTGTTGGTCCACCACATGCGGGGGCCCACCATACATTTAGCTCCTATTTTTATTTTAAAAAAAAAGGACGAAAAGCAGAAGCATTAGCGAGGTAGTAAAATCTAGGCTCGACCTAAGCCTTGAATAGCTTTCCCCCACCAAGATCTTGAACCCGAGAAACAAGCTCGATCTAAGTCCTGTGGAGTTTTTTTTACCTCGCATCGAATCAGTTTCTACCTAGGCCCTTAACGGTGACGACCCGAAAATAGGTTCTGATACTAGCCCTGCAGAGTACGGTCAGAATTTCCCCTGTGACGTTCCGGCTGGACCAAAGCCCGGGAAAAAAAAAGGAATCTTCCGTGGGACCGAACCGCTCATTACCGCATTTCACGCGTTTAAATGAACAGTCTTTTGGGTTTTGTGGAAGGGTTACTGAAAAAATGGACGAGAAGTGACTAGTAGAGGAGGGGATAGCGCCTGGAGCAACTTTTGCTTTCATTTTCGTCACATCCAAACAAAGTTGTCTATGTGCTCAAGGTGTTAGATTACCGGCCGCTGACAAAAGATTCAGGTCGATCCGTGTAACAAATGTTAGCAAATCATGAAGGAACTGGAAAGGAGTTGATGTCCAAACATGTGAAAGATTAATACCGAGTTCAATAAAAATAAAAAAATAATAAAACAAGTTCGTTCGAAGTGGGATGAAATGATAATGCTCCACCGAACCTTTTTCGAGCGAACGGACGACATGAGAGGAGGAAGGACGGGAAGGGCCAAGACTTGCACTCGGGCCTCCTGATAGTCGGTCAGGTGTGTTACCACTACACCACCAAACCCAGAACATTCAGTCGTGCCCTCGATGCCATCCTCATCCGTTACATTACCCCCTCTCGTAATCAAGTCTGGTCCTCCAGACTTCACCGTCGCCGGAATTCCCCTCGGCCGGCCAGACCGCCGGTAACCGCCTCGGTCGGTCCCAATCCACCCAGTCTCTCGGAGGAGTCGGACGATCGCACTCCTGACACCAACATCATCGGATTTCTCACCCCTAGGACGAGCCCACTTCGAGAATCCGACGATCTTGCGGGGTGTCCACTATACTAGGAACATTTTCTGAAGCACCTGAAGAACGAGCTCTTTTGGGCGTGAATCCGATGATCCTGGTAGTGTCCATTATACTAAGAACATTTTCTTCTTGCGCTCCAGGACGAGCTCCTTTCGGCGAGAATCCGACGATCGGGCCACTTTACGAAAAGAACGAGCTCTTTTGGGCGTGAATCCGATGATCCTGGTAGTGTCCATTATACTAAGAACATTTTCTTCTTGCGCTCCAGGACGAGCTCCTTTCGGCGAGAATCCGACGATCGGGCCACTATACGAGGAACATTTTCTTTTCTCGCCCGAGGACAAGCCCGATTCGGCGAGAACTTTCATAGTTCTCCCTCCCCCCTACTCCCCTTCTCCCTCATCCATGCAGTTTGTTCTCTAGCCCGTTTTTGTGACCTTGAGTGTCTGCCGTACTCGCTCGTACGGCCATATCGGCCTGCGTGCAAGTTGCCTTCAGGCATGTCTCGCTCCCCTTTTACCAATGCTCGTCTGCCAAGGAAAAAGGCCGTGGTTTTTCGTGCAGTCGAGAATTCTTCCCTCGAGGAACACGTTGAAGCATGTACACAATTGATTCCACCATCCTCCATTCATCATGCCAGTAGAATCTCTAATGGCCGTATCTGTCTGTACGTTGACTCCGAGGAGTCAATTAGCTCTCTCGTCTCCAATGGTTTCTCTCTCGATGGTTTTTTTTGTTTTGACGTCCGACGCCTCGATGTCTAATCGAGAAAACTTGTCCTCTCAAATGTAGCCCCGGAAATCCCTGATTCCGTCCTTCTCGATGCAATTTCCCCTCTTGGGAAGATGACCTCAAGTTTCTCGATCGTGGGTGCATCCTTGAGAAATCCTTCCCTTTGGCATGTCAAATCCTTCAGTAGGAATATTTTTATTCAACTTAGCACGAATTGAGTGGCTCTCGTATCCAGGATCGGTCACGACCCTGTGCGTATCGCCCCTGAAGTCCATCTCCACCACTTTTCATGTAAGCCTATGAGTAAAAAATAGGGATCGAGGAACGGGATGGTTACGACGCCCCCGACGTCGAATCGTCCTATCCAAGAGTAAGCGCTCCTATTTCATACGGGTGGGATTCCGTCGTTTTCACCCTCGGGAGTCGCTCTCCTTGTGAGTACCGATCGATAAGAGGACGGGATTCCAACTGATACAAGGGTAGGGATCCCCAGAAACATGTGGGCGGAGATCTCATACCGGCGAGGAAATCATCCTTCCTCCAAAAATGAAAGGGGGCTCCAAGTGTAATACGTTTTACACATCCCTGTGGTAAAGTCCGTATCCGATTCCCTTGGGTAAAGCGCTGGGGGTGTGCGCAGAATGCCTCTCTCCCGTTGTAATGTTAGGCAGGCAGAGCATCAATCTGGGTTCGGTGGTGTAGTGGTAGCTCACTTGATCGGCAATCAGGAGGCCCTAAGTTCAATTCTCAGTCCCTCCATTTTTTTTCGTCCTTGTATTTATTCCAAATCCCCCCTCTCCTCCCCGGGGCTATTACGTTGTCGAGAATATATCCGACAGTCGCAACGGCTGGGGAAAAAAAAGCGAGCTTGAGAGAGGAAGACGTATACTCAGAGGCAGGCAGAAGACTGGGGAGAGCACGTGTATGTCATGTATGAGCGGGCATGCCACGGCCCACAGTAGAATTTATGATGTAGCAAATGTGATCCAAACGAGGCACGATGCTGCTGATCATCCGCAGGTCACCTTCAACAGTGATTCGGTTACGATATTTGCTTTTGATGGCCACCAAAGAAGAAAATCCAGATTCACAAAGGTATGTTGATGCAAAAGGTACCCAAAAAATTTCACCCCTAGGCCACAAAATCAGTATTATTAATGACCGGTCAGCATCTAATATCCGAACTGGAAAAGGCTATAGTCTCGGGCTTTCTCGCTAAGAGGTTAATGCCACCGGGTCCACAGTCATATAACTCACACCCACACACTCCACATCAGTATTATTAATGACCGGTCAGCATCTAATATCCGAACTGGAAAAGGCTATAGTCTCGGGCTTTCTCGCTAAGAGGTTAATGCTACCGGGTCCACAGTCCTATAACTCACACCCACGCACTCCACCTCTGACGACAGCTTTACCCATACTCACTCCCACACCAGGGGTGATTAAGGGCAAAGCTGTCGCCAGAGATGCATTATCAGAATAGCAGTGGCGCTACTTTCACTTGAGTTTCAACTATGCCCCTAATGACCTATTTCCTAAGTTATTCCTCAAATGGAGTTTCTTTTCACTGATAGGAAAATAATCCTCTGAAAATTTTCTCTTGGAAAACATGGTTCGACTGGCTTCATGAAATCATTGATAGAAAATAAATTTCTTAAGTATCTCCAATCCCAATGGGACCCCTTCGCGACCCCCCTGGAGGTCACGACCCACAGTTTGAGAACCGCTGCTCTAAACGATCCATTTTCACACTTCGAAGCGGTAACACACTATGCTCTGCGACCGCGACCTTCACGTATTCTAGGCAAACGGGAACTGAATAATGCCGATGTCTGTGAATGAGTGGCAGGAATGTCTCAGCATGCTCCGCATGGGTCATGCTACCTGCCACAGCAGCGCTACTATAGGCTGAATCCGGAAACTTTTTGAAGGTACCTTGTATACACGAAACCACTGAAAAGGACTGAATGAGTCATGAGTCTCGGGCCGTCAAAGATGTCCCCCCCCCCCAGGTAGGGGCAGTCTAACGCAGACGAGGTTGCCTGTTTCTGCAGGCAACCACCTGCACGGGTTCGTTTCAGGCGTTGGATATAAGGGAACAAGAAGATGGTAGGAAAGTAAAGTTCCTCTATTTCAATGATCAAAGCTCAATGAGTTTGACAATGTAAGAAGCTTAAGTTTTTACTTCTGACAGTCCAGGTACCACGGGGGGAAGGCGCTTGGCCATTAACAGAGAAAATCATTTAGTAACTTGGCGGTTGGTCATAAACAGAGGGTCCAATCGGGACGAATCGCAGATGCAAAGAACGAGGGAGGGTCAAATGCAAATCCAAAAATGGCAGGACAAGATGAAATAACAAGAAGACAATCGTACCCGGAAAAGGGGTCAGCGGACCAGCTACCCAGAAGCGAAACGGAAGACGACTGCCCCGCCAACGGGGCTTTTCTTTTCCACGAAGACTATAAAGCAGGGATGCTTGACCCTATCCTTGGGATGTGCATACAACCCTACAACCCCATACACAAGGCCTATTCAAAAGGAGTGGGATTCAGACTGCAACACTGGAATGCACTCTATGACCCTTCCAACGTCAGCTCGTGAAAGTACCAGACAGAACATCGTCTGCTATAGATGTTACAGCAGTCTCTCGGAGGTGACTCCTCTCCCTCATATCTGCTGGCCACCCCCTGAGCTCCACACCACTTTCCTTGTCCTCTTTGAAAAACCTTAATGTCCTGCTTTCATTTTTTCTGTTCCTCACTCATATCCATGTTATGCTTTTTGATTAGTTGACTGCTCTGTTTGCCATCAGATACCAGGATGTTCTCAACAAAAATGACAGTTAAAAAAAAGAGGTGAAGATCCGAATTGGCATAGACCTTAACACATTCACCGCCATGTACGTTTCTGCCATTCAAGCATAAGCCTCTGCTTATAGCCTAACGAACGCGTAGCCTACAAGGCAATGACTTTTTCGGGTATAGGCTAAGCGATGGTATGCGTGAAAACAGTATAGGCAGTGAATGTGTTAAGGCGGAGAGATTCAAACAAACGATCGGGAATTAGAGACCCACGAAGGAAATTACTAACATTAAACGTTTCATCGCTCGGTGTTCTACCTGCACTTCATGGAAGCGACCCTTAGGAGGGTACAAAATCTATCCGAAAACAGTGTACCATGATCCCTAGATAGCTAGGGGCACTTTTTCGGTTTCGTTTAACAATTCCTAAGGCGAAGTCAGGCCTACTTCCTGTTCATCATAACACTGATTCAAGAAGCATTTGACCAGATCCAAGGTTTCTCAATCCTTCTTCCAGTCTTGGAAGTTCCTTACACTACTTCAAATGATTTGAATCTCATCAGATCGCAATATCTTAGGACGTCTCTCAATGCCAATAAAGCAAAATGTCGTGCATTTGTCACAAATAGTGCCTGAATTAGGTTCGACCGAAGGTTTTGCGTGTTACTGTTTCCCTGAAGATACTCGTGTCGGCTACTGGTAGTACCGATATGGTACAAACCACCTGCATCGTAATCTTCTCTTTTGAAAGGGGAATGGAGTGAGCAATATGCGAATCTAAGATGCAGCCCCGGCACTGCAATTCAATAGAAGTGGATTCACCTCTTCCTGACTTTGAAGTGGGAATCAAAAATCACGAGGGGAGTCGAATGGAAGCGGAACGCCTATGCTAATGTCATTTCTCGACCTCGAGGTTTTGAAGCCTTCAGGTTGCTCCCTTCATTCCAGGATTCTTCGGCCAATCGAGTAGTTTGGAGCAGTAGTGCATCCTGTAGGTTCGAGTTTCCAAGGTTTTCCCTTCGCCTCGACCGTGAGTCCGTGATCACCAGAGTTCAGCAAGAGTAGTGTAGGGAGATGAACTGAACATCGTGTGGAACCTTCATCAACTCTTCGCATATTCGGGAATCGCTTGTCTTGAGTTTTGATCGTGCCTCTTCTTTCTCTCGTCATTGTGAGGTCAGATTAGTTTAGCTTAAACGGATTCGGTGCATGTCACCCTATGTTGGAAGTCCTGGTGATTAAAAATCGGTTTTGTATCCGAACCACTCTGACATGAACCACTACTGCCTTAGCATAACGTGCTTGGCTTACAAAACTTTGCCTTTCCAGGTCATAGGATAGCTGGAAGGGTATGAGCCGATGCGAGTTGCGTACGCCCATTACGGAAAATATTCCATGGAGCGCAATTTTCCCGTGTGTCGTATGAGACCGTGCTAAGGAAAACGTATCCCTCTTTGTCCGTTCGTATTCGGAAGCGACTGAAATGCAGCTGCGCATGGAAATTCGTTACGGGAAGTGAATTGCTGTTTCTTCACTGACCAGGTTGCACTGGGAAATCATATACATGACGTTTATCTACATATTGCCTGGAAGAAATCAGTGACTGGTGAACTAAAACGCTGGCAACGATCGAACGTGCGTAGCGAGACCCGATGGACGATGACCGTCCATTCGTTGGCAAAGTAGTTGTGCCGAGTGGTGACATTCGTCAAGTGTAGTCTGTCGTCCGCGAAGCATCTCGCGATCAAATCGTCAAGACTCGTATCGAAATGAGCCCGTTGTGGCCATCGTTCCGAACGATTCGTTTGACATTCGAATATAACTTGCGTGCAACTGCAAAATAAATTCCTTCGATGATGATTTGGTGCACGAGCTATTTGAACGATGGCATGGGGTCTGGGATGTCGAAGTGAGTCGCGAGCGCGCTCATTCTGTGTCCCGAGAATGAGCACTCCCTGTTGGTTCATGAAGATATGTCGTCTCGATCGGCAAGCGAATTGCGGTCTCAACGGTATCGACACCGAAGAAAGATCGTGTCTATGATGATGCCGAACGGCAGTCAACTTTTCGGCTGAATTCCTTCGAGTCTTCCTCCACTCGCCCTTAGTTCCAATTTGGAGGCTAACTGAATGCTTCTACGGAATCGATCGGTTACGCGTGCCGTTGGAAAGGCTGTTTCTATGATCGTGAGAGACGAGAACGCAAATGTCTTAAAAGTTGAGGTGATCACAGGTGTTACGAGTGGCAACGTTAATTTCCTGCGAAGAGTTTCGCTGGAGACGTCATCCGACGTAAGCATACCGTTCGATCTTTCTCGAAATCGATTCCCTATCGAGCTTGCCGACGGTATGACTTTAAACACGTCTCGGGAACAGGCATTCGATGGAGACGGACAACTGCTTCTGGAATCAGTGTTTACCCACGGGCAATCGGACGTTGCCTGTTCGCTCTGACTATTCGCCGTAGGTTCAGGTTATCGATAAACCGAAGCAGGGCGAAACTAATGTTTTATCTTCATCGACAATATGGGTTCTAAAGAAGTACTTCTTTGATTGTCAAATGCATTCCTCGGGATAATTTTTGTCCGTTTCTAACGCATTGCGTACTGGACACTTTACTCCGTCGATCCGCCGCTCTGACCTAAGCGTCAGTTACCTTAGCCTTGTAGGCATCGGGCTTCAGGTTATCACTTTTTCGGCCATAGGCTAGGCAAAAGGACTCGTGAAACGACGCTCTAAGGAGATCACCGATTATTTATTCCTGGGCCAGACCGTATAATTTACCCTCTTCGGACGCCAATCATGAGGATAGTATCATCTACACTCGTTCGGTTTCATCTTTGGGTTCTTGCCAAAGAATGACTCTAAAAGTAAGAAAATATGAAGTAATAATCAATCTGGGCAAGAGGAAAATATACTGGCTGAAGGGAAAAGTCTTCTTGAGGCGAAAAATGAGAATAGTTATCACGCTAAGTAGTTGTCGCACAATCTTAGAGCTTCCATTTGAGTGTTGGGGTCAGACAATGATTCCTTTCTTTTTCAAACGATGCCTACATAATCCTAATGAACTGGCATCATATTCTTAACTTTATTCCCATGCGATTCATGAGCTTAGAACCATGAGAAATTAGACGAATTCCCCTGTCTGGTTTTCTTGAGTGTTCGGCTTGAGATGACACTGGACATTCTGTAAGGTGTCGGGAGTAGGTTCGCTTTGGAGGCAGCGTGAGTGAAATGATCCGAGACTTGCGACTCACCCAGTATGTCTCGTCGTTGCACTCATAACTTTCTGGCATGCGTGTGGTTAATTTTAATCGACTTCAGCAGTGGTGTCCAAAGATGAAGGTTATCTTTGAACAATTATGAACAAAGAAAACACAAGATATGCAACCATTTCTGCAAATGTGCTTATGATGTGCATGAACAATCAAATACCAAGTGGCCTCATTTTTAGGAACCATGGTATGAAACGAAATCAATGTAAGGTGGAATGCATGTGAAACCTCTGTAATATGCCTCGAAACCATTATGAGAGACTTTGAAGGCGAATCGGTGCATTAAAAATGAATAGAAACGAAAACATAGATGTTCGTTCATGGATGGTCTCGCAGTCTGTCCAGAGGTGATGTGTCCCAGTTCCCCCGTTGAGTATCGCGAGCCTCGTCAATGCCGCGGTTAAACGGGAGTCATCGGATTGTGACGGGTAAATCTGTGGTCATGGGGAAAGATATGGTTGAAGCCGAGGGTCGCGTAGGGCCAAACCATTGTTTGGTGAGGACCACCTGGATGTGTTTTCTTGTTACATTGATTTTTGGGGGCCGTTTGGCCTGAGAGCGAGTCCCCGGAGCCACGGAAAGGAAGGATAAAACTAGGTTCACACCAACCGCATCGCATATTAGAGGGCGACATAGCATAAGTGCCCTTGCGCGGTCAAAATCAAAGGCTCTACGGTCTGTGCGAAGAGTTGAGCTGGATTCAACATGGCGCACAAGGATCCCATGCTCAGCCAATCAGAGCTGAGATGTGTCGTCAAACTCATCATAGCGTCGTCATAGCGGTTTGCATGGAAGAACTCCTTATAATTGAAGTCCATCGGCCATGGTATAGGAACCTAGACAAGAATCACTGGAACCTAAAAATGTTTCCTAGATGCAGGACCATTAGTCAAAGGTTGTACTACCGCGTATACTTAACTGGGCCTAGTTTAGCCTGAAATTAGAACATATTGGGGAGTGAGGATTTCTCGAGACTTCATCTCTGACGATCTCTTCTCTGCCTCCGAACGGAGGAAAGGATCGATGATTACTATGACTTCACCCAGCCCCCTGCCTGAAGGCCTATGTGATGCGCCATAGAATCTGTAGATCATGTGCTATTTTATGTCAGTCATGTCATGTTATACGGCGGGTGTGAACTTAGCTTAAGGCAAGAGCCTGAGATGAAGTGGAGGAAGGAATGATGGGAAAAGGAAAGAATCGTATCTTGTCTTTACAGAGACAGAGGAAAGGTATGGTACGACACTTTATGGAGACGATTAGGAACATTGACCATTATGGCAACTGATTGAGGTGGGCCGGATGTCTAGGCGTTTCATGCCCAGAACGCATCGCCCCCAGCCAAACGGTTGGGCCTAATCTCCTCTTCCTTCGCCTCCTCCCCTGGAGATAGACATCTGCCTTCGGAGTCGGGGAACTGCCAACCGTCACCCGACCCCCTTACCTGTTTCCACGATGCGATGCAAACGCTACATTTATTTAAACCTTTCACTGAGGCTGCCGAGTATACACGATCGATGCCAGCTCGTGCCGACCTCGGTCCTGAGGCAACTTTTTCGCCAGTTCTTTCTCCATCGTCCCATAGTTTCGTCGAATCAACTTGTCGTCGTCGTCGGCGGCGGCGGTAATTTTGCGGGGTCGGCCACGATGGCATCTATTCTCTACCGCGCCTCGCTCTTTGATATTGGCAATATGGTACTCGACGGCCCAAATGGGGACCTTCGTCACACGACCAATCTTGGCAGTTGTTCCACAAGTTTTTATCGCTTCATTTTCGGCGAAGTAAATTTTCGTTATCGATGCATTTCCTCAAACTCGAGAATTTTTACGACAATATCCGGTTGGTTTTCCAGTTATATATAGACCTCTCCTCACCTAGAAAGTTCTAAAAAAAACATTCAGAAATTTCCAGAGATATGCTTCAGAAAGTTTGCTCATGCGAGGGGTGAGGACTTTTGGACCTCAGTGTATATCCTTGATAGATGTTCGGCGCGCCTGCAAAGCATTATGAGGGTTATGGTGCCATGTCATACAAATTATGCTTAAGTCATGGTCTGCAGGTATGCAGAGACCTCCTAGATGAAGGTCTGTAGGAGTACGGAGACGATGACTTGTGAAAGATCATTCTGACATTTTGTTAGTAGAAGTGAAATTTCGCTCTTTCCGACAACGTTTCACAGATGCTTGACAACTTTCGAGCAATTGGAGGCAAGTCCTTGCTAGAATCTACTTGCTTCGTGTACACTACCGCTTGCTTCTTGTAAGCACGTATTGTGCATTGGGGCCTTACCTCTGTCCCCGGGCTGTTTAGGCAGAGTATTTGGCCCGAAGCGATACCATCTTCTGCCCTCACCGAAACATCCATACATCGGGAACGAGTATTTAATAACTTTGAGATGTTGGAAGTCAGTCGTAGGCCTAGACATCGCCCGAAGGAAGACCCAGACGTTTTAGAGATTGCCAATATGGCTTCAGTTTCGACGAGGTGCAGCGTCTGTCTTCTATACGGAAATATAGATTTGAATTTTGTTCTGCCTTAGTTAACTTGGCCCACCCCCATTTCCTAAATGAACTCCCAGATTGTAAAAGGGTGAACCGGTTGGCGGACACCCTCCATTTTGCTCTCTCATTTGTTACAGGCTCACTTTGGAGTAGGGCGCCCCCAGAGAAACCCAAAATTCAACACCCACCTTGGTTCACCCCACAGTGCCAGACATTACGACAAATAACTAGGAAAAAACTCAGATTATTTCAATATAAGCCCACAGATGACTGCAAGAAAACAATATAGGTTATTCCTCAAAGAACAGAAACAAACCTATTTTGAGGCTTTAGTATCCAAAATTCAAATTGTCTTCATAGAGCATAGGACGCAGCAAGCATGGACCCTATATATATCCACCAAACATCATTGCAGCAATGATGTGGACTCAACATTTCGCTAGGTTATTGCAAAATGGGAATGGTCCCTCTAACTTTGATCTTGCAGTCCAGGAAGAAATTGTAGAAAATTCCTTTCTTGATGCCCCTATTTCCAGGGAAGAGGTGGAAAAGTCCATACATGTATTGAAAGCAGGTAAAGCATCAGGCGTAGATGGCTGGCCAAACGAACTAATTAAGCACCTAGCACCTGAACTATTAGAACCACTGACAAATTTCTTCAATCTCTGCTGGGACATTGGAATATATCCAGAGGCATGGAAAAGAGGCATCATATTACCTCTGTGATCCTACCAACCCAAACTCCTACAGAGGTATCTCATTACTACCAGTCTTTTCCAAGGTAATGGGCCGCATACTTGAGAGAAGAATTAGAGCATGGGCAGAAGAAGCAAACCTCCTTTCACCATGCCAGGCAGGCTTTCGCTCTGGTTTTAGCACACTTGATAATGTTATAACTACCTTGGTTTTGTATTGTCTGCAAACGGCAGATGGAGCAAACATCTCAAAGAACGTTTCATAAAAGCTAAAGTTGCACTGCATGGGGTCTCTCAATCTACAAGAAGAGCCCGGGCTCTACCCATGAAGAATTGCTTCTTGCTATTTGACGCCCTTGTACAATCAGTCTTTGAATATGGAATTGAGTTAGTACACCATCAGNGGTTGTACTACCGCGTATACTTAACTGGGCCTAGCTTAGCCTGAAGTTAGAACTTATTGGGGAGTGAGGATTTCTCGAGACTTCATCTCTGACGATCTCTTCTCTGCCTCCGAACGGTTGCACGGTTGAAAGGATCGATGATTACTATGACTTCACCCAGCCCCCTGCCTGAAGGCCTATGTGATGCGCCATAGAATCTGTAGATCATGTGCTATTTTATGTCAGTCATGTCATGTTATACGGCGGGTGTGAACTTAGCTTAAGGCAAGAGCCTGAGATGAAGTGGAGGAAGGAATGATGGGAAAAGGAAAGAATCGTATCTTGTCTTTACAGAGACAGAGGAAAGGTATGGTACGACACTTTATGGAGACGATTAGGAACATTGACCATTATGGCAACTGATTGAGGTGGGCCGGATGTCTAGGCGTTTCATGCCCAGAACGCATCGCCCCCAGCCAAACGGTTGGGCCTAATCTCCTCTTCCTTCGCCTCCTCCCCTGGAGATAGACATCTGCCTTCGGAGTCGGGGGAACTGCCAACCGTCACCCGACCCCCTTACCTGTTTCCACGATGCGATGCAAACGCTACATTTATTTAAACCTTTCACAGAGGCTGCCGAGTATACACGATCGATGCCAGCTCGTGCCGACCTCGGTCCTGAGGCAACTTTTTCGCCAGTTCTTTCTCCGTCGTCCCATAGTTTCGTCGAATCAACTTGTCGTCGGCGGCGGTGATTTTGCGGGGTCGGCCACGATGGCATCTATTCTCTACCGCGCCTCGTTCTTTGATATTGGCAATATGGTACTCGACGGCCCGAATGGGGACCTTCGTCACACGACCAATCGTGGCAGTTGTTCCACAAGTTTTTATCGCTTCATTTTCGGCGAAGTAAAATTTCGTTATCGAGGCATTTCCTCAAACTCGAGAATGTTTACGACGATTTCCGGTTGGTTTTCCAGCTATATATAGACCTCTCCTCACCTAGAAAGTTCTCAAAAAACATTCAGGAATTTCTAGAGATGTGCTTCCAGAAAGTTTGCTCATGCGAGGGGTGAGGACTTTTGGACCTCAGTGTATATCCTTGATAGATGTTCGGCGCGCCTGCAAAGCATTATGAGGGTTATGGTGCCATGTCATACGAATTATGCTTAAGTCATGGTCTGCAGGAATACAAAGACCGCACCTATATGAAGGTCTGTAGGAGTACGGAGACGATGACCTGTGAAAGATCATTCTGACATCTTGTTAGTAGAAGTGAAATTTCGCTCTTTCCGACAACGTTTCACAGATGCTTGACGACTTTCGAGCAATTGGAGGCAAGTCCTTGCCTCGTGCATTGGGGCCTTACCTCTGTCCCCGGCCTGTTTAGGCAGAGTATTTGGCCGAAGCGATACCATCTTTTGCCCATACATCAATAACGAGTATTTAATAACTTTGAGATGTTGGAAGTCAGTCGTTGGCCTAGACATCGCCCGAAGGAAGACCCAGACGTTTTAGAGATTGCCAATATGGCTTCAGTTTCGACGAGGTGCAGCGTCTGTCTTCTTTACGGTATTTTAACCTTTTCAGTTTTGAAACACGCTAGATTACTCTTGATTAATACGCTTGAACTCCTTATCCTGTCCAGTCGTGGGGTCGTCATTGTCGTTGCAGGGTTGCCAACCTGAACAATTTGAGGGTTGAGGATTACGTAGCATTATGACTGGCTGAGACTTTATAGCAATTGATCAGCTAATTACCAATTCCTGAACAGGGTACCGTTCTGCAATATGAGAGAGGATATTGTATGGACGCACTCCTCGCGAAGCTTTCAACAACTTGTGCCACAGGAATTCGTCAAGGTGGGAAGGCAGCAGGGTTGACGAGACAACTCTCCATTTTTGACTAGTGCCCTTCGACCTGGTTTGTGGAGAAATCGGTGTCCGGGCCCTTGAAGTTTTCCTAGTGATTTACTGTTTGCTGAGTGTACCTGAGTGCATTGATCGGTCCAAATGGTGCGGCCTGGGCGGACGTATTCCTGGACCAACCCCGAGAACGTGGCTGCTGAACGGTCCTCCACGAATTCAAGGATACCTTTCTTTGCAGTAGTGTCGTAAAGGCCAACGACCCATTGTTCAGGGACGACGCGGCCACGGTGGTTTTTTTCTTTCCGTGAACTTGGACGACGAACCCCTGCTCTTTAAGTAATAGGTCATTAGGAACTCGGAGGAGTTTCCATGCCTCCCATTCCCCCGCCGAGGGGAACATTGTTACCTGTCCACGGTCAATGACCTTGACGTACATGTCAGGTACTGACAAACGACTGGGATACATTCTTTCATTTCAATTGAAAAGGCTGCTGGAATTCATAACGACTCGGGCCGAAACTATACCATCTGGCGGCTGGGGTCATGGAAATATTGAAGACAAGTAAATAAATCGGTGCTTGGAAGGACACAGTGAGTCTATGGACCAC
>CAJPEV010005628.1:0-13978 GCA_905338385.1 Darwinula stevensoni
GACAGGACAGCCTCTCGATGCTTTCCACGCTTTTATGAAAATTATTTTATTGATTCTTTTTCTATTTGGGCGAAATATGAATAGCAGGTAGTGGTTCATTCATGTGCTATTTCGAAGTTCAATTCATGTAGATTTTGGTTCTGGCTAGTGGGATATGAAAACAATAAAATATACATATCTGACAGACAGGTCTTAAGTGGGAAATTCTTATGAGAATGAAATTGTATTGTATTTCTTCGGATCCATTGAGACTACAAGAAACACTATGAACCTTACACCTTCGCAAGCACGATCTTCATGTCCATCTCTTCAAGCTCCGGTCCAATTATTGGGAAGTAGTTTCCCTCCCTCTCCCGTCCCCTCGTGACAAGTCACGAAGACCCGGGAGCAAGAAACATCCCTGCGGGGAGTCTCTTCCCAATGAGGAAAAGAATGAGGGTCACAAACCCTAGGTCGCGCCTTACCTACCCTGGGGCCCGACTCCGGGCATGACTCAAACTGATACTGCCGACCCAATGCTATGAAATCATGCAAATGACACCGTTACGTGTGAGGATTTGCTTGACTAGGCAGTTCTGTTATCTGGATTATCGTGTTTTCTCCATTGGCGACATTTTCTCTCCTAAGGTCGCCTTATTATTTCACTGAACCACCTCAACCCTGGCATTTTCCTCAACGTGTCCCGTTATTCCTCCTTCACATCCCCATTCCACTCAAAGAATTTCAACTCCTAATCGATATTTCGAATCCCTTGGAATTCTTTGCATGGGATTCCATGTGGTCTCATTTCATCAGAAAATTAGGATCATCAAAATCCATGGCGCATCAACTGCCACAGATAAACGATTGACTGTTTCTGATTGATTTTCAAGCCGAGACTCTACTGTTACAATAATTCCGTGTGTAACAGATCGGAGAATGGCAAATGGCTATGAATGTCAATAGGCACACACGATGCAATTCTCAACGTACATAAGCCACTATTTTCGCTGATCGAGTCAATTTAAAACCCGAAACTCCGGAATGTTTCCCAGAAGGTCAGATGGGGCAGATGATAAGGGAGCTCGCTCAGCCTCGTTTAATTGTGGAGATGGGGGGGGGGGGGGACCCCGTCCTAAAGAGGAGGTCCGTGGGGTTGGGAATGACTGGGATGCGCCCGTCGTGATGCCCAGCATATGCAATGAGAAAACTCACGGTCTTCGCTCAAAAGTAGCTGAGCATGAGGTTTTAATTCATAGAAGTGTTTCACTCGCAGTCCTGTTCGTCTCTGATTTAACTGAAATTTGGGGTTTTCAATCCGACAAGCGATATAATAGTCTGTCTAACAAAATGACACATCGGTCATATTGTATGACATTTTTGGTGTTATGTTGCATTTGCTCCCTCCAAAAAAAGTTGATCTTCGGATAATGTATTTTGGTGCTATAACCGCAGGCCATGGCCATGGTGGATCCTTGCATAATTGATTTTTTTATGGCCGATAACTCAAATTGGAAGACCAGAGGAGTTACTCGGGTAAAACAAAGAGCGTGCGTGATCATGGCCGCCCACTACGTCAAGCGAAATGTGTGTCTCTGTGTTTTTGTGACAGCTCTACGCGCCAAGCGCTTCGAGACATGAACCGGGTATTTCTTCAGAAATCTTCCATAACGCTTGAGGATGTGCCTTTGCGAAATTAAATGCAAAGATGGGCCGAAAGAAACAGGGTAACCTCACGGATCGTCAGAGCTGCGCTCTTGTCTCGCCATCTTCAGGATGGACGAAGAAACGAGCGTTGGCGCGACACTCGTCGGGTGACGCGAGAATCCGCTTTGCCCCCCGCATGATGCCTTCAACAAAAACATTTCCAGTTTCCGTGATGAATTACGGGGGCTTTTCGTGAGTTCGTAGCTACTTGCGGTCCTTCGCGCTCCGAGAGGAACCTTTCGCCGCAGATTCCTCGTGTGGTTTTCATCGCTCCAAATTTAGTTCTGCAGAATTCCGTCATGGCTAGGTCTTTCGTCACGGCATGCGTCGCCTACACTCCTTTTAAAACGTCGACGAACGACACGAGGAAGCCGGCGAACGCAGTTCGCACTTCTCCTTCGTCGTGTCTAATATCCTCCATCCTGAAGAATGGATGATCCTAATTGAAATCGGTGGACCGACGGTGCCGATCGACCGAGGTCCTGTCGGTTAAGCATATAGCGTGCGCCATCCTTGCCGCTAGAACTTGGCAGAGTGACACGTATGTATTTGTACGCATGTGCGGCTGTGTGTGTGTGTGTGTGTGTGTGTGTGTGTGACAGACACAGAGGACAAATGCTTCGAGATATGAACTGTCATGGCAAGAATGTTCCTCAACGGCCGAGGAAGTCCTTTTGCGAAATGGTGTTTCCTCCGTAACGCCATTTCCCAAAAGACCATCAAGGGCGGTAGAATTTTGGATCGAGGCGCAGCCGTTGCGCTTTCAAGTCGACCATCGATTTGTGCGCGGTGCAAATTATGGGAGCCGACTTGTCACAACCATGCGAATTCGTTTCTGAAAATGGTTGCATTGTTTTCCCTTATCGGAATGCTATCGGTAGATAGGAAAAAAAAAGTAATATATACTAGGCAGGAGACGGGACCTTGCATGAAAAAAAGAGTAAAATTCGGATCGTGACCATGTTGAGTTTGCATCTTCCCTGCCTTCCTACACTCCTCTTAACCGATATCCGCCGCTAGCCGTCGACTGAGACTCGTCCGCATTTGGAAGGTTCATTTTCGTCGGACTTTTTCCGTTTCCCGTCTGTGCGCCGAAACCTGAAGATCGTGCAGCAGGATGTATCGGAAAACACTTCTCGCTAATGTTGGAAGGTTACCTGCAACCCTTTCTTGAAAATGGAATATGCAATTTTTAATGAGTCGTTGGCACCATGATCCAGTGACGTGCCAGGTCGACAGGTGAAAGGAGCGGAACATATTATATCGGCACGGTAGGTGTTCCGCTATTCCGGTTCTCTGATTTTACGGAATAATTTTTTAAAAATAGCTTTAACACGTTGACGACCAGCCTATTTTTGCTTGTCCGCCGCGTGGGACCACGCGCATTTTTTTTTGTCAAAAAATGCGTCCTGCCATCAGGACGCATGGTCCCAGAAAACATTTTTTTTGCCGAGTTTTTTTCAAAATGTTGAATTTTTTGGAATTTTTATCAGTAATTACGAAATCATAATCTTCTGGAACGTTCTCAACAGTTCCAGAGGGTATTCCTTGAAAATGTGGAAGTTTCTCGAAGGTGATAGAAAATTGAAGAATCTTCGAGATCCCTCCAGGCCCAGGGCCTTGTTACTATGCAGCTGACCGACTTCAAACGTGCAATTTCCAAGTCGTTGCTGGACCTGGAAGGCAGACGCGCCTCGAGCCGAGGAAGAAAAAGGAGACTTATTGAAAACAGGGATCTCAGGACAAACGATCGGCGACGCTGCAAATGCTGCTATCAGATGCTCGTAGTCGACCAGGGTCGGACCTATGCCAACAACAATGCCAAAAAAGTCAGAACCCAATGCAGCATCTGTCAAGGCTTTGTATGTCTCGATTGTTTCCAAAATAGTNATGAGTCTTTCATGTTCACTTGAATAAAATATTCACCATAAGAGATCTGCATGGACCACGGCAATCATAGATACTACAGAGCCTGATGATCAATATGTGATCGCTAGATACTCGATATCTGCGCACAAGACGTTTTTTGGAACCTGCATCCTGCCATCAGGACGCATTGTCCCACGTGGCAAAAAATCTGCATCCTGGCATCAGGACGCATTGTCGCCAACGTGTTAAAAAGAAGATGCAAGGAAAAATTAACACTTGCTTGGCCCGACCCAATCTCCATGATGTCATCACTTTTCAATCTCTTCCTTCTCCTGAAGAGAATTAACGTGTTGCGCAAACATTAGAACAACCCAATCAGCTTAAAACGTGGAATATTGCTTAAATAAAGACACAGCACATGATGCGAATTACAAATTTTAATCCGATCAAATTTGTTTTACTTTCCATGGTAATAATTTTCCCATCAATAGAAAAAAATTCTATGAATTATGATGTGTCTAGGTGTACATCGTTAAAACCAGGCAATTTTCTTTTTCCTTTCGGTTCCTTGGTTTTCTTAAGTTCCTTGCAAAAATGTTGCGCTCTCCATGCTTCGCCCAATTACTAAGGGTTGCATCGCTGAAGCTTTCGGCGAACCTCGACTTTCAGTAGTTCTGAAGGCTTCGTGGCGTTTCGAAACGCCGTTTATGAAGTGAGAATGCGTCTGCACGCTGTCGTTAAAAAATAATAAGTCGGATTCTTATCGTCCTGATTGTTCTCAACGGCGCGTTGTTTCGCACACATTATCGTGCATTCATATTCCATGCGTAGTTAATTGGACTGACCAATCCCACATGAGGGACGATGCCTTGTGTGCCCCTGTAATATCGTTTCATACTCGCTGAGCAACTTGTGTCCCACGTTCTCCATCCCTCATTCCTTCCGTCCCTCCCTCCTTCCATCCCTCTATCCTTCCGTCCCTCTCTCCTTCCGTCTCCCCCTCCCTCCCTCCCTCCTTCCTTCATTCCCTTTCTCCCTTCCTCCCTTCCTCTTTCCCATTCTCCGTGGTCATGCCTCATTCCTCATCTTTCTAATGGGCAAATTCAATCAGAAAAGCAGGGCCATGTATAATTCTGCCTAGAATGGGGCTCAAAATTATTTGCGGTTTTCTTCTTTACCTGGTAGAGATACTTCACCGCTGTTTTTTTTTGGAGTGGTATATCCAAAACCTCCTCCCCTTGCTGAGAAGGATAGGAGCCATGACCATACCCCCTACGGAAGGGGTGGAAGAGAGACGCGACTCCAGCAATTACGGAATTGCGTAATCACTGGGCATTGCGACATGGACACTGGGTCCAGAATCCTTCCGATCTCTCTCCCACGATGGTCATTGTATGACAATTCTAAAGGCTTCTCGAGGCCTCAGACAGACTCATATCTGATATTCTAAAGCCAAATTAACTGATGTGGGAAGTGGCCTTTCTTGTCACGAGCGGGATTTATGATATTCTTGGAGAATGTCTTTTTCGGATCTATTTTCCAGGTCGTTGCAGCTAAGCTAGATTCTTCGGGTTTTGGCTTTGGATGGTTCATCCGAGTTTTGGCGATCAGGTTTGCCCCTGGATCGTCGAACAGCTGGAAACAGTTTCTCCACGCGAAGTGAAAGGATAATCCATCTGAGAATTGGCTATTATCCGCACATTCTGATAATCCATATCACAGACGTCCCTCGCACACCGCGAAGGGAAATTTCTCCTTCAAAAACATCTAAAACGCGAAAAGGCTTGCCAAAATCGGAACTCTGTAAGCACGCTATGGCATTCTGCTCAAACATGTAAAATACGAAACAGTCAAATTCAACATATTGATATTGGCTTGAGTGGAAGAATCCAAGTTGTTACACCCACATTTGTCTCAGGGATAAACTCTCCACGCAATGCTTCATTGCACCCATCAAATAGGAAGCGTTTTTAAAAAATTATTTCTGCTTCATTAATGTTTACTTGAAATTGAGACGTATTCAGGCTCACAAAATTGAAGGACACCAGGACCCCTCCAACGTCTCCCGGTCTGTCCTTGCCCCCCCCCCCCGTCCCCCCTGCCCCCGTCCCCGCCCTATAAGACGGAGGAGGTTGTCCTTCTGGTCAGTGCCGTTCTGGACCTCTCTCTGATAGCACCACCGGGTATCGCCTCCCAATTCCCCAAGCATGAACGTGAAACTCGTGAGTCCACATTCCGAAATTCCTGGAATGGAATAAGTCATCCCGGCATGGGAATTTCTTTTAAATCTTTCATGACGTCTTTGCTCTCCAAGTGTCACCATCTTAATCTATTCACGCATAATTCATTTCCGGCTGCGCGACGCGTTGAGCAGCGAAATTTTTGCCCTTATTCTTCCACTTTCTCTCAAAAGCTCACTCCCTATAGGATTTTCTATATAATTATATATAATTTTCTCTGGAACAAAGAATACAGGCAGGGAACTTGCAAAATGCATATCCGAAAAATAAAACAAATTCATTTATATTTACTGATGACATTTAGTTGTACCTTCGCTTTTCCGAATTAGCAAAAACGAATTTAAAAGACAATCAATATTTTCGTATAATTGAGAAACAACTATTAAAAAAAATTACTTCTTGAATGATGCAACGAAATTACTTTTTATTTTGAATATACTTTTTCTGAAATGCTATTCTTTGCAGTTGCTACACAAACCAACTCATCCGGCAGCATCATTTAAGTTATTTGCTTTCTTTATTTTCGCCCGTCGCCTAAGTTGCCTATAGACTTAGCATGGGAAAAAGAATATTCACATTATTGAAAGAACAATTCACGTTCAAGACATCACCTGAACCGTTGCAATTCAAACATGGATTGAAAAAAAAATCCATTCTCCTCCTCATGGATACGATGCCATCATCATCACAGGTGAAAGCGAAGCTCGGCGCGTTACGGCTCGGCGGCGTCAGGATAATTCTCGGCCCAATTAATTTTGGACGAGTGTCCTCGCTTTAAAGCTTTCAACGAGGGGGCTAATTAAAACAATCGTAATGCTCCGATTCATGATCTTGATAATCAGTATGCATTGTTTTCATTCTTTTGACATTGAAAGGTGAGAACCACCCGGTATCTTGAATCTCTGCCCGCCCATTGCGCAATACTCGGAGGAAATCTCCGAATTTCGAATCCTGCCAAGGATTTAATTTTCTTTCCATAATTCTTCCGCGGGATTTTTTATTATAAACTCGTACTATCGATGACAATTCTTGAAGTTAATTTAAAAAACAAGACGATTTTCATGAAATTAATTTTCAGAATTCTCTATCTATTATTTCGTCGGCCGATGTCCCACTTTCCGCGACAATTTTCCCAATAGAATCGTGCCAGGAAATTTTTTTCAATTTGGAAAGAGATGATTGCATTATTCGTTATCGAATCCATTCTGATATCATAATAAATATGGAACTGTGACCATTCATACTGTGACTAATTGTGACTGCATGTAGCATAAATACGGGAAAACGTACTCCGACGGAACGTCATGCAGCATTATATCAATTTAAAGAAACCGGATGCTAAACATACAGCCTGCGCGATCCTTGCCGCTAGCTTGGCTGAGCGACAATCGTGTGTTGGTGCTTGTGTGACAGCTCTACAGGCCAAACGCTTCGAGATATGAACTTGGGGTTTCAAGAAACAAAAAAATTCCATATCATCTGAGGATGTGCCTTTCAGAATGAAAATTGAAAATCGGCTTTACGAAAGGGATGGGAGACAACTTTCACGGAAAATCGCAGTTTCACTCTCGTCTCGCCATCTCTCGGATAAACGCGGAGACGATAGTTACCTTGTTACTCGCAAGGGAGCGCTGGCATCGCTCATTGCAGTTCAGCAGTGCGTCAGGCCTGATCCCGGGAATACAGGGAATACAGGAATACATGATTAACGGAGCGCGAAAGTTCATCAAAGGATGCATTATTTTCACATATCGCCTACGCCTTAGTAGATGATAAAAAATAAAAAAGGCAATATATGGGACTGGGTGCTGGGAGCATTTCGTTCCCTCCAGTTTGCAACAGGTTTACCTACAACTAATGTATTGTATTTTGAAAATGAAAAATATTATAAATGATGTAATAAATTAAATGCGAAGTCAGAAGTTTCAAATTAAGAAAATTCCCGTAGCAGCGTTCGAAAGACGGAATGCAACAAATTGTGATTGCCATTTCCTCACTTCTTCCTTCGACAAACCCCACCGAATTCGGTACGAATTCTTTCGAGCGATTGCGTCTCCATCCATTGTTCTTTCTTAAAGATTACCACGGTTCCTTTGTTAATGTGAAACACAGTGAATTTAAGGAGCACAGATAATACGGCATTCTCAAGTCAGGCATACTCCGATCGAGATTTTGGCATTTTTGCACAATTTGACCTCTCTCGGTCGCGTCCCGATCACCCGAGTTTCGTAAAAGTGCATTGTCTCACCTTTCCATCGTCCCTTGCATCCTACCTCCTCTGAAAGCTGCGAGAAGTCACAGACGACACGATGCACCGCCCACCAACGACATGGAATGTTACTCAACCTGCTCATATCGTGCGCGAGACTTGTGCGAATGGAATCGGTTCCCCCTAATTATTCTCTTTACATCATGTTGGAGTGAGTCGATTTTTTTTCGATGCCTTCAACAACGATGAAGCATTGGACTCTCCCTTAGTCTACCCCGCCAGCTAGTGAAGAAAATGTCCATTCCATGGTCTATTCTTAAGTCTATATCACAAATCAAAGTCTCACATTCTCATTTTCGCGTCGAAAATGTAAAATTTGTTGTGAATCTCGCAGATCGCCCTCCTAGTAATAGGGGCTGTTCTAGCCCTGGCGCGGGCGGAGGAGAAGAAGGAGAAAGAAGCGGTCCCTGCTGAACCAGACCTGGAGACCTCAGAGAGCAAACTCTCCAAGAATATCTTCAATCTTGGTATGAATAAAAAAAAGATTTAGTGATTGGTAGAGGAAATTTTGCATAACGTTGTAAACGAAAAAGGACCAAATGTAAGTTTAAAAATATGAGCAATACTCACTTTTAAAAAATTCTAACTTCCAGATATCTTTCGGTTTAAGTACTTTTGACTTGATCAAACTAACTAAAAGAAGTAACAATATTAAAATGTTCTAGCGATTGACGAGGAAAAATCAAGAAGGCAACTTTTAGTTATATCTTTTGCAGGAAAAAGCAAATTAAGCAAGAAGCGTTCAGTTGGCGGCTACGGCAGTTCAAGTAGCAGCAGCAGCGGCGGCGGTTTCTATGGGCTCGGCTACGGTGGTTATGGCGGAGGTTACAGCAGCAGCAGTAGTGGCCGCGGCTATGGCGGTTACGGAGGAGGTTACAGCAGTAGCAGCAGCGGCGGCGGTTACGGCGGTTACGGTGGTGGTTACGGCAGCAGCAGCAGCAGCAGTGGGGGTGGCTACGGTGGCCTTGGCGGTGGTTACGGCAGCAGCAGCAGCAGCAGTGGCCGCGGATACGGCGGCTATTTTCGCCGCGGAAAGAAATTTGGCAAATGAAAAATATATGAAACCCATCACCCCGTCGAGTCATCGCAAAAAAGGAAATACAAATGAAACTAATATATTTAAATTCTCGAGTGCATTCCTTGTCAGAATCTCAATTTATTTTCGATTTTCAAAACCGAATTTTCTTTTCGTGAAAGTCACTCTCAAGTAGAAATCCTAAAATGTTACCAAGTCAACAACATTGTTGAATCTTCTCATCCAGTTTCGCAATTTGATTTGTTCCCTCCGCAGCTGATACATCTCTTCAACACTCAAAAGACCACATTCTCCTTTCCAAGAGTGAAACCTTCCTTCCTTCTACCTTTCTCGCTATTTTCACTCTAGAATAATTATTTGGAATGTTTCGAGAGAAATAGCTGCGTCGTTCGATATTAATTGCAATGCCAGAACGAAAGGCAGACTTCAATTTTAATGAGGTTCCTAATGCAATCCTTTCGATACCCTTTCGACTGTGATTGAACCAGGTATTCTGTAGATTCAAAAAGCGTTGGCTCAAAGGTTCACTCGGGAGAAAATGGAGCAAAGAAACATAAACAAATTCAATCGATGGCTCTCACCCATGCAATTTATCTTAAAATTGGCGCAAATGCGTTCTGGGAGCAGCACCAACTCACACGGAAGGGATCCCGAGGAAAACGAGGGAAGTGCATCTGGCATTTCGCATTTTTTCCCACGCGAACCTCCTTTCACGCAACAGAAACACACCGGAGATTCAGTTTGAAAAGTTCGTGAAAAGTGAGGCATGGGACAAATCCGAATCCATTTCGTTTTCGATTATTCCAATGCCCTATCCAAGACAGTTATGAACATGTGCGCTCGGCTCTGGGAAATTTTTATTTTCGGATCAAGTTAGGGATATATATATGGTCAGTATTGCTGCTTGGGGCCGATTTAGAAAGGACCCAAAATGGTTTTACCCCATTTGATTTTTCACGAACATTTCCTGGATTGAATAAATGAGTCTTAAATTTAAAATTTAAAATTCCAACAAAGTCAATTTTCTCTTTGATGGGCCGTTCAAACCGGGTTTCCTTTCTTAATGAACCAAATTAAATACGTGGGTCTTCAGACATGTCATCGTCAATTGTCAATATGTTAACAAATGGAAACAAAAAGCCTCATTCTTGGCTATTAATGAGCTGGGGAAGTCCTCGAGACAAAGTTCAGCGGAACAGAATCAACAATTTCTTAAATCTAATTTAGTTTTTTTTTTCAAACTTTCCACTGGCTTAAGACCTCCTCACAGTTGACAAGTGCCCCAACGATGAGAAAAATTGTCGAATCAGAGGACAAAGGAATTGGATAAGACCTGGAGTTCGCCACATTTGATAAATAACCCATCATCAACAATCTTTTGTGATCATTGATTCGACATTGCGAACGAAACAACGTATCAGAGATGGACGTCGTTCGACATCCATTGGACGTTCATGAAAGGAAGTCCAAGGAACAACTTCCTCGTCATCGGGTGTCCTTGAATGGACGGCGAATCCTCTTTGAGGCCTTTCATTTCATCTGACACCTAGCAGTTCTTTCAATAAAATAAAGTTCCTGCAATATAAATGAGGTCGCGCTGAACTCGCTGTTGTACGCGTCTCGATTCCCCATGTGCTAGAGAAAGGTTCTGCAGAAGCTTCCATTCTGTACTCGATATTTTGCCACGTACAAGCAGAAGGAAGAAAGTCGTTTCAGCTAGTAAGTAGCCCTTGCAAAAGCACGCAGGTATTTAAAGGCGATGAATGCGAACATGGCCATGAGAGGCAGCCCCCACACTCCCGTCCCCTTCCCCCCCTCCCCTGCCCCCCTCCCCCCTGGCTGGCCATGTGAGAAGAGAGGACGCGCCAAAAGCACCACTAATTTCTCGGTCTTCCCCTGCTCTTCGTTAATCGTCATTGTAAGGGACGGGGAACCGACTACCGAACGATGACGACGGGCAACACAAAGCTGAAGGCGTTGCTTTAAATCGTCGCCTCGTAAGACAATGTGGTATCTGGACTTTTATGGCGGTCTCACGCAACTCGCATCGCAACCCGCCAAAGACGTTTCCGATTGTCATTGGCCTTACTATTGTAAAGGCCTGTGCGAGCGAGGACGGAAATAAGTCGAATCGAACTCTCCGTGCATGACTTTCTTTTCTCGATTCGTCAGTTTCACTATTCCTGGAAGCAGCCTGCGAAGCGGCCTTTTGCGAACGCCGTCATGCTCTTTTACCCACGGACCCACTGTGATGCCAGAACTTCTCTATCTCTATTTCGCTCATTAGAACCCGCCGCAGAAAAGTTGAACCACTCCTACTTTTTCGGAGAAATTTGAGATCATCAACATTTTAAAAATATTAATATTGGAGTACTAGCTATGCTATCGCCAACAGTGACCATAGCAACGGCTTCAGTAGCCGACAATCCACTCTCATCTTTGGCTGTGAGCACACAGCCCGAGAAGCCATTCAGTACTGTGCACTTCTCGCCGTCGAAATCATGCCCATGACGGCGAAATGATCGGACGAGATGCACGGAACGAATGTGGAAATCTCAGGAAACAGATGGAGGGCGGGAGGATGGTTCAAAATGTGCGTTTGCAGCGCACTTTTTGGATTTTTGACCCAACAAGTATCGCCTCCAGGTCTTCGATTGACACCTAAGTCATTAAAATCCGTTCATCCGTCGAGAAGGAGCTTCCCGGAATGACTCACAGAATGGCAGAATGACTGACAAATTAGCCTCTCACGTAAAGGGTGGCGCACAAAAATGTTTCACATTTCATTAACATGAAACTTCTTCATTTAATGCAACTAACTACGTATCATCTGACTGGCAAACTCAACGAGTTTTTCGACGTTGAAAGACATGCTCAAAGAGCTCACCGTTCCTTTGGATAAGCTGTCTGTAACGTTCAGCAATGCGTTAAATAGCTTGTGCAGTGTTTCTCGCGCTATACCTCTTAGTGCAGAGCTGCAACCACGGAACGTTTGGGTTCATCAATGGTATGCGGATTTGTGGAGGATTAACCGCTTTTACCTAACTCAAACGACCAACTTCGTCTAACATTCGTGTTTAATTCACCCATCCAGTCAACCATGAAGTTTCTCCATTCACGTATGGATGAAGGCTTTCATCATCAAGTTTCTTTGTTCGTGGTCGAACGAATCCGGAATCTCTTCGTGAATTTTGCATTTTTTCCAACTCTGTTACCACTTCTCAACTGTTCAATTTATAGTAGGTAACGTTGCAAAGCTAAATTGTAAACCTGCAGCCGATGAGATTTAAGAATGAGAAAGAATCAGTTCGATTGACAGGGCGAATAGGGGGAATAGTGATGCAACGGCCCAGCCGGCACAGCACGAGGCGAGACGCCTGGTCGAAGGGCTGTCACGTCCAACACGTGAGGGAAATGCTCTCTGTGAACGCCCCCTTTGTGGTACGAGCGTACCCCACCCAGGTGTCACGCCTGACCTCTAACCCTTCACCCCGGTCAAGATATCCTCATTGTTCTCCCTCTCTGAATGTGATTAGTTCTCAGCCGCTTCTCTATCCATCTCATACTGATAACCTGAGACAAGAGTCACGCTTACATTTTAAGTCAGTACTTGAGCTTCTAAGTGTCAGAAAATGATGTCCAGTGCCCTAGGATCGAACAGACCTGATGAGTGAGGCTATCCCTCTTCATCCTTATCAGAGCAGCTACGAGCCGATGGCAGCTCACTTTACGTTTGGAACACTTATGGCCCGCTGTTTCTCAGTTTCTCTCTCCAATCACTCCTGTTATCTCTCGGGATAGAACATTCCCGACCTTTCACTCCTTCACCATTGAGCGATAGGGTATGCGGTATCTTGGTAACGGGAAACGGTCTTCTTTCTCATCCTATATTGAGCGATTTATACAAATTTAGTTAATCCAGAATCTCACACTGATACCGTTTGCATTTCTTTCCTCCATCTGGCGCGATCCCGGCTGCTGCTACCCAGAGGAGTGCGCCGCTGTCCATGGATGCCTGCCTGACACATCTGAAGCCCTGTCATGTTTGACATCTCGTTGCCAAATTTCAAATAAACCCTGACATGCATTACATGGAACCAAATGTGTTGATTCCCACCACCAGTAGGGAGCAAAATACGCGTGGATCCGTAATAGTCATTTCAGCCAATGCAACCAAAGTGATGAGAAAGTGATGGCGCTATCACCTAGGATATTATTGATAAATTTTTCTTCCTGGAGCATTGAGGATAAAAAAATATATATATTTAACATTTTCCAGTTCCCATGAATCGTATTTTTCAAGTTAAGACTTGTTTATCTTGGGGGCGGAGCCTTATTCTGAAAAAACAGTTTGAAACCCATAATATGTTTGGTCATTTGAAAAGTCGTATTTTGCAAAGAATGGCATGTTTATTGATCTTTCCCGGGTAACTTCTGAATTTATATTTGCATATTGCAGAAAGCTTGAAATAGCCTATTCCCCCTACCTTCATCCTGGAAAGACAATCAGTTTCACACTCAAGGGCAATCGAGCATACCTATCTCAAAGAAGGCCAAATTTTAATTCTCTCATGTGCCGGCCTGAAGTAGGTCCTGAGAATTTTGGAAATTCAGGGAGTTTACTGCCCCTTGGCGCGTGTCTGCAAAGGCGCCGAGTACTAAAAGTTTCCCTTTTCCA
Organism: Darwinula stevensoni; assembly: GCA_905338385.1. NCBI lineage: Eukaryota > Metazoa > Arthropoda > Ostracoda > Podocopida > Darwinulidae > Darwinula > Darwinula stevensoni. The sequence continues at coordinate 13,779 of CAJPEV010005628.1, forward strand.
GAGAATTTCAAGTTCCCTCCATGATTCACGTGAGAGATGTGGCCCTTCGAAATAGGTCAGACACGGGGTAATTAATCCCTCTATATTGAAGACCCTCGCACCAAAACATTTCCTTCTCCTCGCAAGGTCAAGGAACTCGGTATCAGAGCTCCTGAACATGAATTTGAATTGTACTACATCAGTGCTCGACTCATCATTCT
>CAJPEV010005629.1:0-13974 GCA_905338385.1 Darwinula stevensoni
GGTGAGCGAAACTTATTGCTCAGCGGGCGGAATTCTTGGATAGGGTTCAAGTACAAGTATAAGGAATATAATTTAACAGTTATGCACATCTAATTATAGACTTGAAATGTTGAGATGTCCAGGTGTGCAGCAGTCCTTTGATCACAATTCAAAGGGACCCCACCAATCCCGACCCAATGCATTCAATTGAGCAGTAAATTGGTCATACATCTCAGCAGCCAGCTTAACCGGTCTGCTGAATGAAGCGCTGTTTTTGTATCCCTGCTTTTTAATCCCTCCTTTTTGGGGGAAAAGGTTATATCTCAGATGCTGAAAGTTTTCCCACAGATGTTTTTCCACAATATTGCGTCTTGGTGAAGGACAATCAATGAAGGACAATTCCTGAAAGATTAAAGTGCATGGTGTGTAAAATTCTCACGATTTTCGTATGCTGTTCTTAATCCTGCATCCAGGAATAATCTTTAGATTTGACCTTTGCTCTAGGGAGGTGTAATATGTCAATTACATGTCAACGGTTCTTGATGATTCCCGGGCTCATCATTCTCCATTTTGCTGAGTTTGCATGTTCGAATTTACCCAAGATGGCAACCCTGTCAGAACCGTTAGCATTCGCAACTGCGCGGTAGTCACAAGTTGTGATCCTCCCAGCTTGAACAGTTATAGTATGTGACAGTGAACAGTATGGACATCATAAACTATGCTGAAGGCATAATCATAGTTTGGATTACAAAACTTTTTGGCTTTGCATCGCTGAGCGATACTCCTCGCTCCTCGGGTCGCGCGACGATGATCGCTCAGCGTTTAAAAATGAAAGGTGTATAAATGTCATTGATAAGTGTTACAATTGCATATATAATAGGATGTGAAAGGAAGTGAATTATAGAAACATTATGAAGGAATCATTGAATGATTTTTGCCATATTTAATATGCTGTGTATGTCATTTTCACGCGCGGTATAGAATCTGAAATTATAGTGAAATACGAATACTTCGCGTTTGATCTGTCAATACGAAGAAGATTTTCACCACTATAACAATTATGGCGCCTGGAGGACCACTGCTTTTCTTCATCGCGATTGGATTTGGAGTTTACATTTGGCGAAGACGGCATCAGAAGCATCATGTAAGTAAAAAAAATTTCATGTATGTACCGTAATGCTTGTTACATCATATACCAAATACAGTAAATCATTAACGGTAAACATTTCAAAGTCGCGTCCCCATATATTTCTCAGTCTATACATGTCAAGTTCAGTTAGTCTAGTTAATTAGTCTTTCTCAACTTATAGTATGTGACAGTGAACACTATGGACATGATGGACAAGTTAGGATATAAAAACTTGTAGGCTTAGCATCGCTGAGCGATAATCCTCGCTCCTCGGGTCAAACGAATTCTCAAGAGGTTCATTTTTCTAGTTGCTCATCAAGAAGTTCATAACATGTTTATATTCTCAAAAACTTCAATTTGTACAATTTCTTATTGTCACAGGTTCAGCGTCCAGTGACTGATGGGAAGAAGGAAGAAAATGCCATGGAACATCCGAAATCTACATCAACCCAAACTGAACTGGATTTGGAAGGAGCGCCGCCGAATAAGTGTGAACGGTTGTGCTGCCGTTCAATCGCTACATTGAGTGGACATGACCTAGAAGAAATTTTGTCAAAAGGAAAGGATCTACGTGGTAAAAGCAAGTTTCACAGGGAAGGTGTATCAACAACCATCAATTCCGAAACTGTCAAATTGACCAAGAGGTGTGTGTCCACGCGGTACGGAGGATTCAACTTTCGCGTCATGTACTGGCATAAAACGTACATCCCTACGGATGCAGATCTTGAGGACATGATCATTGGTGAGTTTAAATTTCTCGTTAACTTCAATACTTGTATTAGTAATTACTCATAACTAATACATTTATTATGTATGATTTACAGAAATGGGAATGGATCGCACACACATAACATCAAAGGTATTCCGGCTTAGGTGTGTTCCACTTCAATATGAAGCATTCCAAGTTAAGAAGCAAAGTCGGCGCAACACACTCCTGGGAAGAAGCAACAGGCTGCCGACAATCCCGGACATGTTCTTATCAGACGAGGACTACATGTACTACCATCAAATGCACAGCGGTAAGTGGTTTACTGACTTTTATGAAGTACTGTTTAATGCAGGACATTTTCTTAACAATTTCAGCATTAAATCCGGAGTCGAATGTCATCTACATCAACCTCCTCGAGGCGAATTATAAGACTTTCATGGCCGAAGTTGGCAAATTCGAGGAGCAAATCAGGCATGAAAAAGATCAGAGGGCATTCAACGCGGAAGTGAGACGTCTAACAGGAATCTTGGCGAATTTTGATTTGATGAATGAGGATGGTTGTACTTTTACGAGAGTCCAAATCCCTGCTAGACGTTGGCTTCCTTGTTTTGATGATTTCGAAATAGAATGTGAAAGATATAATATAAGTGTGTGTACACCCCGCGAAATCACTGAAGTGGATGTTGAGACGCAGGTTTCGGAAGGAATATTTTTTTTGTCCAGGAATCGTATTTTGTAAAAGTATTAATTGTATGCATTTTGTTTATTTCGTGTGGTTCCTAAAGAATAATTCGGTAATTTCGGTACTTTTCGTTTTGTGTAATTCGGCGGAGGCAAATATGTTTTTGATTGTGCGAAGTATTGATCTTTTGAATGTTGATTTTTTGTAATTTTCGATTTCTGAGATGTTTCGCAGCTGATTATGGTCCATTTTTTTTATATACTTCGGCGCGGAAGCATTTTTGTACGAATTTCGTTATTCGGTATTATTCATTTTTGTACGGGTGAATTTGTTTCATTGCGATTTCGTAGGTTGTAAATAAAAGTTTTTTTGCTGCTGTAAAAAGAACTGAAGCATTTGGTTTGCTTTTACAATGTCCCTTTTCTATGAAGAGCGAGAATCCCTGCTTTTCATAGCAGACCATGAGTTCCCTTTGCTCATTTAGCGCCCTTTCAACGATGAGCGAAACTTTTCGCTCACCGGGATGCGCGAAAAGTTTCGCTCATCGTAGCTGTTGCAATGTTGCTCTTATGCATCGGTGAGCGAAACTTCTCGCTTATCGCGGTGAGCGAAAACTTTCGCTCATCGTAGCTGTTGCAATGTTGCTCTTTTGCATCGGTGAGCGAAACTTCTCGCTCATTGATATGCATATACTGTATATTACCACCTGTTGGTCGTATGTTTTTCAGCCTGGTGGGGTAACATGACCCTGCCAGTCTAGGGACCAAAAAGGAAAAAGAAGGGGAGGTTTTTTTGGCTTGCAGAAAAAGGCGCCGATGCATCAATTGTTTAACCCCCATTCTGGTGTCATTCTATTCTTCTCTTGGCCTTAGTTGCGCGCACCCAAGTTTGGGGGGCGCATGCTAGGATGCGGAGATTAAATTACGAGTCGGCTCGTTTCTTTGACTTTTAATTTTCACAGAGGCCGTCACAAAATTCTGCACAAATCCCCCCGCGCCCTTGAGTAACCGTATATCTCGAAAAGGGTTCACTCAGAGCTGGGCTTCCTTCAAATAAAAAGGTTGCACATTTTCAGTAAAAATCACAGTTTTCAACTGGAGATCGGCCAGCATGGAAGATCCTGGGGTCAGGAGTCGGGTGTATTCTTCTCATTCGATTCTTGACTCTGGTGATTTTTCTCACTTAGACTTGAACTGTGTTCTGGACTGTATTGTGGCATGTGGAAGGTTGACGGGGGGGTATGTCCTTGGTTTTAAAGAGGATGCCCACCAGCACGTCCACCTACTGCATTGCCATGAAGGCGACGGATTTGGAATATTAAGTTGTGATTGCTGTGGCATGTGCGAGTTTGATGTTACCTGGATTTACCCTATGTTTGTATGAGGGTATCCATGTCCATCAAACTCTTACAATGCCATGTATTCGACAAATTTGGAATTTGAAAATATGAAATTTCATTCTTATTGACTGTTCATTTATTTTACATGTATTGTGGTATGTGTGAGATTGTAGAGGGGATAACCTCGTTGTCAAAGAGGATATTCTGATCTATGGTCTCATACTGTGCCATATGATTGCATCTGATTTTTTGTGATGTGTGACGTTATTTGTACGAGTTGAATGTACTGTGGTATGTGTGAGATTGTAGAGGGGATAAACTCGGTTTCAAAGAGAATATTCTGATCTATGGTCTCATACTGTGCCATATGATTGCATCTGATTTTTAGTGATGTGTGACGTTCTTTGTACGATTTGAATGTACTGTGGTATGTGTGAGATTGTACGATTTGAATGTACTGTGGTATGTGTGAGATTGTAGAGCGGATAACCTTGGTTTCAAAGAGGATACCCGGATCTATGGTCTCATACTGTGCCATATCATTGCGTCGGAATTTTAGTGATGTGTACATAAAGTCCGTTTGTAACATACTTATCAAGTTGATTGTTATTTCAAGGCATCGGTTGCAACAATGAGCGAGAATTATCGCTCACAGGGACGAGCGAAACTTCTCGCTCATCGTTGGTGTTGCACTTTTGCTACAGTGAGCGGGAATTCTCGCGCATTGACGTGCACATGTTTCTCGCGAAGCAAGAAATCTTGCGCATATACATATTCAGGATAACACAAAGTACAACATTGAAAAACCATTCAACATACATTTACATTTCTATACATTTATACACACTCAGGTTTATATACACAATTATATACACATTCAAGCCATACTTATGCAAGATAACAACCATACATATAAAAATAATATACCTTGTACAATAAGTAATGTAAACACATTTCATTACAACCACATTATAAATGAATTTCTTGAAAAATCCATTCCTGATGTGCATCAGATGTATCCATAGATTGACGATTTCGAACTTGAAATTTTAAATGAAAAGGGAAAACTGTGGCTATTATCTCAGAAAACTGAAAGTGCTTCCGGTGCAATGCATCATGTCCTCCATTGATGCGAAAGTTTCCAATGTCTGAAGAAGGATACGGTGATTCGAAACTCAATGACACGTTTTTGAAAATTCCGCATTCAATCATAAGGTCCCCAGTGACTTCATTCTCGTAGAATTTGGTGATAGCACCAAAGCATGCCTGTTTATTCTCTGTCGGCTTCTCATCATACATAGGCAAGCGGACTATGTTTTCTGGATATCTGTAAAGAAAAGTGCTAACAATTATTAGTGTTTTAAGCATATAACAGTGAATTAACTCACTTCAGGGAAACTGTGAATGATTCACAATAAACAACTTGTTTTGCAGAATCGTAGCGTAAAACAGTGAACGGAGGTAAGTCTTGGTTACCACCGTTTGCCAGTACTCTCTGTAGCTCATCTTGGTAAGATACATCATCTTCATCCAGTTCCCAACCATTAGACTTCACTGGCAGTCGGTACATTTTGAGGGCTAGTAAGCGACGGACTATTTGCTGAACAACATGCTTGCCGCTTCGTGATCCAAACTGAATAATGCAGTAAGTAAAAAAAGAAATGTATTAGACAACTATTACATCATCATTTTATCGTTGTATAAACACTAACCTTCTTAAATATCCGCATTATATTCTCGTATGGATAAGCTGACAGGCTCCCAAGATGACATTGGAATATTTCTGCATCTTGCGCCAAGTGAGACAATGAGTGGCATTTGTACACACACCAATTCCTGGATCTACTTTGCATTCGTTGCACAAAAGTATTGAGTAGCCTATGCGCCAATGCAAGTTTGCTTCCACTCAATGCATTGTGTGTATTGCCAGTGACTAATAAATAGCCTTTAATGTAAAATAGTAAGTCATGAAATCGACTTTTCGTGAAGGTTGTGGACATTAATATTAATGGAATCGCATAATAAAAGAAAAACTGCCGTGTCTCTGCCATTTTCCAAAAGTGCATTGTGTTGAATGTTCTGCACTGACGAGAGAACACTTTAGGCGTGAATATTCTCCATCTGGAAATGTACACATTCCAATTCCTCTTATCATGTAGTGAAGGATCCCTATCCCTTGATGTACATGCTTTTTGCAGGTAATCCGGATCTTGGGTATCCCTTGTTGCTTCACCATCTGACTGGGATTCATCACTTGATGTTGCATCAGCTAACTTCCGTTTCTTTTTTGCATCACTGGCAGATGAAGTCCTTGCTGGTGGTTTCGGAGCAGCAGGTTTTCTTTTTGCAATACAAGTCTTCTTGAAAAATTTCTTCACCTTCTTCTCCTTCTTTTGCTTGATGTTGAAGAGGAGGCGCAGTGTTGTGGGGATAGCCCCACCATCACACAGATGCATTTCCTCCAAGGGCATGTTGCTTATTGGACTGAAATCTATTATTTTGTCCAATGGGGTGTCTGTTCTGCGATGAAATCTTTCCTCAACTTTCCCAGTTTTCGGATTCCTGTCAATACATTCTGGAATCTGGCGGTAATCCTGCCATTTCTCAGGTCTTCTTTCACATTCATCCCCCTTGCAAATGAAGCGAAGGGAACCAGGGATGATTGCATTGTTCCTAGGATCCACTTTGTACTCCCCTCTGAAATTATTCATTAATACAGGATTAATAAAAATAACATTTATTTAGTTAAACTTTATGCTTACTTCAGAATACATCGCTCGCAGCAGAAGTAGCCAGCATTAGACGTTGTTCCTTTCAACCAGAAACGACCAACAGCATCGCAAATTAATGCACGAACAACCACGTGCATGTCTTTACCAATCTTGTGCACCGTTGGGTGAAGCTCATTCAATTCATTGATGAGGTCAAACATGAATGCGTCGCGGTTGGGTTTTCCCTCTCCATGAAAAACAGCTATCACAAATGGCTTACATTTTCTTGATGGGATGAAATGGCCATCAGCACATATTAAGCGACCTAATATGGGTGTAGCACTTGCAGCACTTGAGTTGTTGAAGATCTGGCATGCATCTATGAAGATGTCTATGATGAATGTTGGGCATGAGCCACGCACAGACACCTGTTCTTCACTTATTGGCACTGATGTTGTATTCTTGATAACACTTTCCCTGTTCCTCTGCTGCAGCAGTGTTTCCATGAAATCATCAGATAATGACGTAGGGTGTGTATCAGCTATCAACCGTAAATTTCTAACATGTCCATTCCAATCTAGGATTCCTGAAAAGTAACGCAATATTATGTTAGATGGTTAACGTACAATCGCTAGGACAAGTGTGTTTACTAACCACAAGATTTGCCAAGAATGGCATTTCGAATTCCAAAATATGCAACTTTGTGATCCGAACCAGCACGTGCTGCTTCATCAACAGCAAATGTTGATGTTTCAGTCATGTACTTCTTTTCAACAGTTATACATTTCCCAGCTTCTTCAATAGCTTCTTCCATTATTCCAGGGTTCTCCACTTCCAAAGCAGTGACGTCATCATCACTTGATGGCTCACTTAAGGATGCATTAACATTGTCCAATTCAACATCTGCATCGTAGTCACTACCTCCAAAGTTAGTAACTTCATCCTCGCATGCGTGTTGTTGAAAATTTGGAAGACTGCCTTTCAATGCATCATTTGCATTTAAAAAAAGTGGATCACCACGAAATGATTTTGTCACACAAATGAAGTCTTGTAGATGACGAATTATTATGCCAGACACTCGCAAATCCTCTAATTTCAGCAATGTTTTTCCCGTCATTGGCCATTTTCGGTTGTAGTCTAGCGGAGATAGTGTGACGTTGTTTTGCTTGAGTAAGCGTAGCAAGTCTGTCATAGCATTCAATGACGTAGCATTTGCTGAAGCCCAATGACGAAGTACTTCGAGAAAAGACCGTTGCTTTGCTGCCGCATGAAGTACATGGGTGTTCCGTAGTACCGACGACGAGTTTGAGTCAGAGCCTATCGAGTAAGGATGATCGGAAGTGAAAATAAAAGCAAGTGGAAATACATGAGAATATTTGAATAGCGACTTTTGCAACAATGAGCGATAATTTTTGCTCACCGGGATGCGCGAGAATTACCTCTCATTGGTGCTGGTGCTGTTTGCACTGTTGCAACGATGAGCGATAATTTTCGCTAACCGGGATGAGCGAAAATGATCGCTAATCGGTGCTGGTGCTGTTTGAACTTTTGCAACGATGAGCGATAATTTTCGCTAACCGGGATGAGCGAAAATGATCGCTAATCGGTGCTGGCACTGTTGCAACGATGAGCGATAACTGTCGCTCACCGGGATGAGCGAAAATGATCGCTCATCGGTGCTGGTGCTGTTTGAACTTTTGCAACGATGTGCGATAATGTTCGCGCATCCCGGTGAGCGAACATTTTCGCTCAGCGAACGGTCTTCTTGGGTCAGGTTCAAGTAAATGTAATTTCAAACTTATACAGGTAATTTATACACTCATTATAACCTTCAAATGCTCAGTTTACACATACATACGATTCATAAGTAAATGTGTGCATGTGAATGAATATTAAAAAATGTACTTATATATATGACAATTAATCCTCTGTAAAATACAATGAGTCAATTACCATGTCTGTCAATAGGAGTTCCGCACACGTCATCGTATTCAGCTGTCGGAATTTCCATGCTTTCTGAAAGTCCACTGTGACATTGTTCTTCAAGTCCACTTGCAGGTCCACTTATATCCCCTTTTGTTATATCATGAAGCCCTACTCGTTTAAAAAAAGCACTGAGATCCCAAATGCCACTGAGGAGTAGATTATCTTTCAAATGAGCACAAACATAAGGAGTGAAAGCATCCACTTCCTCTTTCCACTTCCTAACTTGTTCACATGCCAGTGCCTTGCGTTTCCTGCGTGTTATTCGCGAAGTCACTGTGAATCTGCTTCGTGAATTTACTGTACAAACTATTGCACCAATTTCTTTTTCACTTAGAATGACTTCATTGCCTTGGCCTTCCATCTTAAAAATAAAAACAAGAGGAAATTGTAAATCAGATAAATGTACTTATACATTGTCAATTGTCTGATGTATTGAAATGTACACATAATGAGAATGGTAAAATCTTTGACTTCATTCAAAAAAGTACAAATCAGTACAAAGCAGCACTAAAAAAAAACACAGCACTGCACACCCGCAGGAAAACATCACTTCAAGTAACAAAAAGTAACAAAGTCAAAACCAAAAATTGATCATAACAATTCAATCATCATCATCATGATCGTCTTCATCAAAATCATCATCTCCCACTTTTAAGGATTTAGTCCTTGCTCTCTTTCGCGCATTTCCAACGCTCTTAATATTTGCAAACAAGATTTTACTATTATCCTTTGCCCAAACATTTTTATACCACTTTATGGTGGCACCAATTTTTGATACAATACTGTTTTTTTCAGTATCGCGAAGGTGGCTAAGACGATCTTTGAAGTACGCGAGCATTGGTCCTCGTCCATCTTCAAATCTTTGCGGTGGTTTCTTGGAACTTCTTGAAGACTGCTCATTCATGAGTCTCCTCCTTGCGAATTCCCACACAGCTTCAATGTACTCTGAAATTATGCAAATGTAATTATAGACATGTGAATATTACTGCTCTTTCTCTTCCATTACTTACTCATCATTGCTTCCACCCTTTTCGTATGGAATTCCGATCTTGCATGACTCCCACCAACAAGGTTTCTTCTGACCGGACTCACGATGGTTTTGAAGGAGAATGCCGGCCAGAACATTCTTCTGCAAATGTCGTGGAAGTCTTGCTTAACCTCATTTCCTTCCTGTTCAGATTTTCCCCATGGTGAAGGTGAGGACAGAAGTTTCCGGGTAGTTTCCAGGAACAGGTAATGGTCGTCCAGCCGAATAGACAAACCATTGTGCACATAAACTACATGAACTTCGGTGTTCATGATAGTTTCAGCCCGACTTATCTCCTCCAGCTTGTCCAAGTCCTTCATGCGGCAAAACACTGACGAAATCTTCCTGTTGACGAAGTCTTCATGTGCCTGTCGGCTGGCACAGGGTGTTACACGATGCGGGAGTGGTCCCAATTCCACTGGCATTGAGTCCCACTCTTCTTGTTTGTAATAAACATCAGCTTTCATTAGATCCGTGTACAGGTCCACAGTCTCCCCAAAGTGGGCCTCAAAGACTTGTTGGTACATGGCACATGCTTTATCCATGCCATCTTTCAGCTCATCCGTAGAAATGCCAAGCTTCTTTTCCATGTCTGGCATCATCTTGAACACACTGGCATCATAGGGTGGTGCCAGGGTGTGTGCATTCAGTGTGTTCTTGATGTCCTCCAATGCCGTTCGTTGATCAGAAGACAAGTTCACGTTCTGACTTTCCAAAGACACAAGGAAGGGGACGATCTTCTGGGACAAGAACCGAGTTTCGTCAACCAAGGCAAGCTTAGCCATTGGTTTTAGCAGTTCGTATCCGAAATCAGCGCCTTCTTTGGTGTTATCACCAGAAGAAGTCCCAGCAATTGAATCTGTTGAAACATAACACGAAATTAAGAACAGCGTGTACAAGTTTGCATCTAATGTGCAAATGTTAATGCATTACAAGCTTACAACAAGAAAGAATTTAGAGCTATTAAAAAAAATTTATAATGATTGGCTTCATTTACCTTGGCTGGTTGTGCTGGAAGTTGAAGCAAGGCTTTCTTCAGTTGCCTCAGAATGTTCTTCTGATGCACCTTCACTGTCCGAATCTGCAACATAAATAAAGTTAAATTCGCAATAAACCTCAGTAATTTTGAATGGCAACACAAACGCAAATACATTAATCATTACAAATACATTAAAATAGATTAATGAATAATTTGTAATCTAATTGCTGCTGTAAAACAGAGAGATAATTTTCGCTCCTCCTGTTGCAACGCTACGCGAGAATTATCGCTCGGCGCGTTCACCGAGATTTTTCGCTCTTCCATGCTATTCAAATGCGGGCAAAGGGGGAATTCCCGCGTGTTAACTTTTATTACAAACACACTTCCCCAACACATAAAAAATGGAGCATAGATTACAATAGTACTTGCCTTGAATTAGTGCATCATGTTCTTGTTGTTCTTGCTCCGATGTTACTCCTGAGACTTCCACATCCATTTTCTGAGGCTCAACACGTTGCAGCTCAACAAGATCTACTTCATCCTCGCTTTCTTCATCTCCAACGTTTGAATGTCCTAAAAGACATACGCATAATGTAATTATGTCAATCACATTTTAAGAAAGTAACATATCTCCCAACCTATCCCAATAATGTTAAACATTAATTCAAAACCGGGGAATGCCACAATGTAGTACTAACCTATTATTTCCATTGGTGTTGCTGGTGTTTCTGGTGTGTTCGGGTTTGACGAGCGGGGGCTCCAAGATGAGGGAACAGGTGAGGGTCCGATTTCCTGCCGTCCTACCACACTTCGAACTTCTTCCTTCTTGAATGCCGGAATTTCCGTTAGTTCCTTGATTGCTGTGGATCGGAAATGAGTATAATTTAATAGTTGATAAATAATTGAATATGTAGATGTTTAAAGGTATGAGAATTGAGCGAAAAATATCGCTGACCGCGATGAGCGAACATTATCGCTGACCGCGATGAGCGAACATTATCGCTGACCGCGATGAGCGAACATTATCGCGGACCGGGATGATCGAGATTTCTACGTAAAATTCTTGCTAAGAGTTGCTGTTATGCTACTGCTACGATGAGCGAGAGTTCGACTACTATTATCATACTATTATCATGTTGTTCAAAAGGCAATTTGTACTTACAGTATTTTTCCATGTTGCTCATGACGAATTCCTGCAGCTTTTGAAAACGTGATGGCATTTCGATTGCTTGTTTGAAGCAGTCATTGAGGAGATCCTTTGCTGCATCCAGAATCACATCAAAGGCTTCAGACACGGGCACGTTCATTTCCCCTTTCCTACGCATAACCCGCCGCACATTATGAATTTCTAACTTAAATGCTCTGAAGAGAGCCACTGCATTAAACTCAGTCGGTTCAATACACTGAACATCTTTCACACTCCACACTTGCATATTTTCGCGTATTGCGGAAACAATACGCAAAACCTGTGAACACAGAGAAACATAAGTAATGCATCAGTACACAGACACTTTCAATGGTATATATAGTTAATTCATTGTAATGAACAACATTTTCATGCATACAAATATTCTATCAAATCAAATATGAGTATGTATTCATTCATTTTTGTCTCTTTGTAGTATTCTTGAGAAATACAACATCATCACCCTCTTCTAACTCTTTCCTCTTTACACTACTTTTCAATTCTTTACTCTTTGTTTTCCTTTCCAAATCATCTTGAAGTAACAAAAATTTTGAAGCTTCCAATTCCTTCACATTATCACTTTCTTCTTCTTCTTCAAGAACTTCGGGTTGAACGTCAGATGAGGTGCCACTTGAACGTTGCCTCTTGTGAACCTCGTCAATCACAAGAGAGATGTGATGCTTCTTGACAAATCTTGCACTATTCACAAAATTGGAAGAATAGGAATAACACATTAATAAATGCAGTTTTTATAACCAGCAGTCAAGAACACTAACCCAAGTCTGAGGTAATCCTCAACTTTTCCCTCCAAGAAATCAATCCTATTCTGAAGGAGTTTGAGGAGCTTCTTCTGCACTTTATCTCCTCTTGTTTCATAATCCCATTCTGCATCCGTTTGTGGTCTGTTCAAAATGATATATAAAATCAAATTATAACATGTTAAAATATTAATATCACCTATACACTATCAACTTACATCCTTGTCAACTTCAACTGAGAAAGAGTTGGAGGTGGGACTTGTTGTGGAATTTCAGTTGCTGACAGGTCCGGTCGGTTTGCTGGAAACTTCTGAAGTCCTCGACGCAACCATTCTTCGTACGTGGCTGGACTGCAGTAGTGCCTAACAAAGGGTTCCAATGGAAACCTAACATTGTTTTCTTGTGCTCTGCAATATATAAATGAGAAAATTTTGTAATTAGAGAATTAATGTATATCACAAAAACATTAGTATATACATACCCCTCACAACTGCAGAACTTCACCCGCAGACCATAGTCCACCCACAGTGGGATAGCGAAGTTAATGGCCACATTCAGATTGAGGCCAGTGTTGAATCCAGCATGTGGTCCTCTTGGTGTTGTGATTATGAACTCGTACGGATGTTGAACTGCCACACACGCATTCAGGCAGTAATGGTCCAACCAGACTTCATCAAAGGCATAAATCTTATGCCTTGGTAGGTTTCCGCATTCAGGAAAGTCTTTCCCAATTGCACACTCGACAATGTTTTCATATTCCGGAACCTCACGTGCACCCATGCTGTACCTGTAAGTATATTAAATTTCAGACAAATTATTATCTATCTTTGAAGTAAAGTATGCATGTAAGTATATGTATCTTTACCAAATCTTTGGATATCCACCCCAGTGCAGGTTCACTGAGAAGAGGTCCATATCCTCACAGTGCATGGGGAACGAAGAGTTACGGGTGCCGATGAAGAAGAAAGGAGAGTTGACTCCCTCAATGGAAAACATGGGATCAAAACTTGTACTGAGGTTTCCAAGAATTGATCCCGGTAAATCGGTCAAAGCTGCACAAAACGTCCCCTGCAAATACAAATGATACACTAATGTTAATATCACAAGTTTAATACAAACATACACATGTATATAAAAATATGCACTTACATCTTTTGGCCTGCCCTTCTCCTGTATTATTCGTTCCAGCCTGAGAGGATCAAGTTCTGAAACTGTCATTTCCGTGACATATTTCACTGATGGACTTCTCTGGCCAACTTCCAGAGCACGTAGGCTTGACCAGTACGCCTTTCGATTTTCTTCCTCACTTGATGATGCACCTGCCTTTGTGCATTCCACCTTCGGATCCATTTTTGGTGGATGCTGAAGAATACATGCTCCACCACCAACAGAATGTGGATGCATGACTCCTTCTATCCTAGCCAGGTCAAAAAATTCCTGGGCAGTCTTGATGATGGGTTGGGTGCATGGCTTGATGACACTGGCATAT
>CAJPEV010005631.1:0-13966 GCA_905338385.1 Darwinula stevensoni
CTCCTCCACTCCTCGGTGAGGTCCGCCGCTAAGCCCACACTATTAATAGAACCACAGAGAGTGTAAATAGAGGCGACACTCCGAGATGTCGGCGGGAGGTTCAAATATTCCAGAGACATCTGGTGGCTCGTTATCAAAAATCCACGAGGAGTGCTTCGCGGCAGCGGAATCGACTCGGTCGGGCATTCGGCCCAACGACCTCGACCCAACACGAGTGTCGTAACAGCGTTGAGTCCGCGGTTTGGCCGAGGAGTTTCTGATTCGCGCGGGAAAGGTGAAACATCGACACATTGCGACTCTTCCGTCCGACGTGGCCGTCGGCCGAGAAGTCGGACCGACCGATGAAGTCGACGCCGACCGACCTCGCTCTTTCGACGTGTCGGCGTCTCCGTCTACAACCTTCGGCAAAGAAAAAGTGTCGATTCAGTCCTGTTACGCTTCCCATCTGCAGGAGGTACTTATTACGAATCACTTTGCTGATCGGGTCGGATGGATCAACTTGCACCCAAGTCTTCAAGTAAGGGTCATAAAAGACCTCGCGAGCGAGAAGCTGGATTGCAGAGAGAGAGGGAGAGAGAGAGGGAGAGAGAGAGAGAGAGAGAGAAAGAGAGAGCACGGAAGTCGGATCGAGAGCAATGTAGAGTGAAGTGAGTGTGTGTAGGACTGTGTATCAAGGTAGTAGTTGGATCGAGAGCCACGTAGACGGAACACGGTGGTTGTCCCACCTCGACGGTGGGGCAACAACAACCACAATAATAATAAGAACCCCCTTGGGAGTAACGAGCCAGCTTCCAAGTAACAGTGTTGTTTTGTCCCCGTCTCAATTACACAGGTATTGTCTTTCCTACATATCTTGTATAGGAAGCTGACCAATCAGCCTCGATGTATATCCACACCATCCTTCCAGACCTTTATATTAGTAGATCTCCCCCAATACTGCTTGTCAATATGAATTCCTTATATTATTAAGAAGGAGTCGACGGAGTCATTGTAACCTCGAACACGCTTGCGATCTGTTAGTGATTAAGAGTAATTTACGATCACGTCAGTGCCGCCTACACATCCTCCCTGTCGCGCATTCCGTCAATCCTGTTGCGTTCTTCATTACTGTCGCCTAAAATAAAATAAAAATCATTGAAAAGAAGGAAAATCCAACTCTTCCTGCTGGAGGAAGCTGAACCCCGCGGCGAAAAGGTTCTTTAAACCATAAAGGTTCAGGAATGAATTTGGATGTTGAAATGACGTGACGTTTCATCATTATTTCATGATGGTCTTGATGGACGTTCGTTCGAAGTTAGAGAGACTCTTTTCTTTTAGCTGGGACTGTGCTATCCATCTTACGATGTCGAGAAGCAATCACATGTTGACGCAGTCGCCGCTAGATGGCACTAAAGTTCCCGCTACTGCTCCTCAGTACTTCATCCGAATGGAATCATCTGCGATACTTTCCCAGAGTTGCCCGATCTTTTCCCCACGCGGACACCGCAGAGGAAGACATGAGATTTCTTCAACGAATCGGTTTTACGGGGTGCGCAGGTCCGAAGAGTCTCCAGAGAACTTCGGCCCGAAGGACGAAGGGCAGATGGCTCATTCTCCAGGTTCGTTTCGCGAGACTGAGAAATCGATATCGAAAAGAATAATTATATGAATAATATTTGCTCTCTCTAAAAGTGAATCCACACGCAGAATTCCTAATTTCATGCTTTCTTCGCACTCTCTAATTTCTTAGATGCTTCTTAGAAGCATCTAATTTTTTACGTTCGTTTAACACAAAGTTTTAAATGTTTTCGATCGCTCGCGACACTTTCAACAGTTAAGGAACGTTCCCGAGGACCTTCATGGAACGTTGACAACACGTTGCATAAATCGTTCAGGGAGCATTCATGAAACGTTCCGGTGCTACTAGGTAATAAACTGACAATGGAAACTGACGATGGAAAGTATCGATGAAGGAATGAGAACAATTTAAAATTTGAGCAGAATTGGGCAAAGGTCAAATCTGACCACCAAGGTCAACGTTCCTGCGTCATGAGTTAATCCATTCCCATTTGGGGTAAGCTGATCGATGGCAAATTTTTACCGACTGCATGCATTTCTTTTTAGTCCAATATGTTAGACATATTAGATGCAGTAGGTGCCGTTTATTGCGATAACGTGGGTACGCTGTAACCACCCGGTAATCCGATAACGTTACGCGACTGATAATAGGTAGCGGAAATGGATGAAAACCGGGAAATGCAGGTTTTACCTAACCGAATCGATTTTGTTATAGTCTTCCATAGTCCTCAGTGTATCAGTCCCTCAAATTTCGTCTCCAAATGGCAAAATGAACACTTACTCTCTAAATTATCGACCAATTTACCGACCGACAGACACCCTGCCAACCGGTAACTTGATTTAACCGCGGCTCGCACCACAGGCCCCGAAAACCCGCAGCACTGTGAACATCACCCGCCGTCTCGCCAAAGCGCCCAAACGAAGGAGCCTTCAGAGGATGTCGCCCGGCGGAAATGCTCGAGACCGTTCACCGCCTTGCCTAGTAAGCCGTTTTGTGGAGAAATTTGGCACCCGGGTGCAGAGCGAAAATCCTTTGCAGTTCGATGAGTCACCACGGTAGGCACTCGTGCAAAACGACCGGAACGGTGAAGGTGACGTTTGCGAGGGGACTGTGTCGCCATCACCTCGTTCTGGCTGGTCTTGCCCCGGCTGTTAGGTGATGCCCCGGTTGTTAGGTGTTGCCCCGGTTGTTAGGTGATGCCACGGCTGTTGGGTGATGCCCCGGTTGTTAGGTGATGTCCTTTGATGCCAGGAACCTGAAGTGCCCGACTGAGTTTTCCCGCAGTGGGATGGAATGCATGCGTTGTGGAGATGCTGAATTTGTCTTTTGCATCGACCGTCTTCTGAATTGTCCATTTTCATGGCTGCCTTTTTTTTAAGGATTCGCTTGGGTGCGATGGGGAATCGATCGGCGTGCAGATTTTGCATTGGTAATAGCATCTGTTTACGAGGAAACTCGTTGATTCCTCTCAAATGTTGTGTCGTCACTTAAAGTCTGTTCGGATTCGCCGAATTCGTGATTTCGTGAGGTTTCCCCTCCAAAAATTCAAACTGCATGCACCCGAACGAAGGACAAGGTGGGTAGGAGGTGGTGGATTTTCCACTTGGTCGTTCGGGCACGCGTTTCTCGAGACAGGTGGATGTTCCTCCCGGTGTGGACTCTAATCCAATGGACATCCGCCTGCTTCAAAATCCACCTGACAGGTGGATCTCGTTAGGTGTCCCGTTTTTGAACTCGCTTCGACGCCGGCCTCGAATGACGGAAAACCGACATTGGTGGAAATTTATTATTATTATCTTTTTCCTGGAATTTCCTGGAAGAAACCGCAGTAAAAGGAGGACGATGCAGGAGGATTCGCAGAAAAACGGTTATCGCTACCGCAAAAATCCACCCGTATCTAATCAAAGGACGATAAGGTTAAATTCGTTCTGGGAATCAAACTCGTCTTTCGCCATGCTTTCTGCTCCGCGAGAAATTCCCGTCAAAACGGCCTCGCAGAAAACTCTCATGGTCGCTTCGTCGTCTCTGGGCGATTGTGATTTGAGACCGGTTTTATGGAAATTGCGATGACGTTTGGCGAGAGTGAACGTGTTTCGCTGTTTTCGCTACTTTTATGCTACGGTGGTGTTTTCGAAGTCTTCAATTTCAACTGAAAGTGAAAGTTTCACAAAAATAATCCTACCATTAATTATTTTTTTACCTCACTCCCTAAGAATGTGGAAGCATAATAAGGGAAGGAAATCCGAAAAAGGAATATAGTTAGAACTGGGAGATATTGCTTTTTAATGTTTTTATATCGCCAACCCATATACCGCTCGATATCGCGATATCGCTTGGGTTCAACCGGGGTGGGGTTCAGGAAAGGAGGGATGGGGGAAGGGGGAGGGGATGGACTTGGGGGAAGAGTTAATATGAAGGAGCATTTATTTGAGGACAAAACTACTCTCCTAATTTATTTTGGCTATGGATTCTGGTATTGTGGAATTAAGGCATTCCAACCCTTACGAAAATGTCTTATAGGATTCCTATATATTCCTATAAGAATCCTATAGGAACATAAAGGAATCTTATAGGTTCCTATATGTCCCATAGAGTTCAGTTCGGGACCTATAGAGTCCCTTATAGAACCTATAGAGTTCCCTATAGAACCTATAGAGTTCCCTATAGAACCTATAGAGTTCCCTATAGAACCNACCCAAAATATCCTCCCCGAGTCCTATAAGTCAGGAGACCTATACGACCCTATTGGGATCCTATAGGATTCTAAAGGATCCTATAGGTTTTTCGTGTTTCAAAAACCTATAGGAAAGTCTATAGGTTTCCTATAAGAAATAGCTAAAGGTTTCCTATAGGACATTTCCGTAAGGGAATGCATCATATAATGTCGCAGTTGAAAGTTAAAAGAAATATATGGACGTTCTCAGCCGCGAGAAATGCACGATATTTGTTTGCAGCAATCCTGGATCTTCAGAAGAGTCGTTCACACGGAACGAAACATCCAATTTGTTCCAAAATGATTCTTTTAGGAAGATGCAAGAATTTCCAGATGTTTGGGAGCGAGGATGGGAAGCGACGGGTGACACCTTATGTTATTGCTCTACCGGGTCATTGGATCGTCCATTTTTATTTCCCAACGGTTCCGATCCCTTACGAAAATGTATTAGAGTATTCCAATATATTCCTTTAGGAATTCATAGAAATCCTATAGGAACATATAAAAATCCTATAGGTTCATTATAGGGCTGATAGGGTGCCCAAAAGGTCCAAGATAGTTTCGTTCGGGACCTATATGGTTCCCTATAGAACCTATAGGGTTCCCAATAGGAGCTATTTGGTTCCGTTTAAAGTTCTCCTCTAGGCCACTAGATGGAGATATGGGTTTCTCGCATTTCCCAAAGTACACAAAAGTGCCCTCCCCTTACCCATGGAATGATGTCTCACAGGAGCGTTTTGTACGTCCCCAAATGTCTCGCTTTGCCTCATTGTAGCAAACAATACACTTGGACACTTCCTTATTTGTCATCCCCATCTTCCAGATGGAATCATAGGGTCCAGGCCAGAAATATGCTCATGTTCCCTACGAGAACCACGTGCGGAAAAGCTTCGTCAATATCCGAATGGAGTTTCCGTAGTGATTATGTATGTGGGTTCTGTATGTTTTTTCTTTAGGTCGAGAGAATGATATTTCTCTCTATCGAAGGAAGTGGACGCGTTATGCTATGCAATCCAGCGTCTTTTTTAGGCTTCCCATATAAATTCTGCAGGTCTTGCAGTACCACTGATATAAAAATGGATGTGACTCAATCATGGGGGAACCTCTAGTCGGTAATTAATTTACACCAAAGTGCTTCGCCAATAATGACCCTGGTTGCCATTCCCGTTGTAATGCCAGGGTTTCGAGAAAAAAAAGCGAAAAAATCCTCCCAAAATCCTATCGGTTTTTCGTGCTGCAAAAGCCTATAGGAAAGTCTATAGGTTTCCTATAGAACTTTTTCGTGAGAGTTGTTCGGTTATTATTCATCTTTCATATGAAACCGACGTTTGACGGATCATCGGGAGCGGTTGAACCCGATTGCCGTGAAAGCAAGGCCAGGCAGGACTCCCAGAAGTCCTGCGGACTACCGTGGGAGAGCGCGGGATGCACTCTTGGTCGGGTCATCTCATCTCGTCGGCTGGGGCAGGATTCAACGTGTTTCGGGTCAGATGGGACGAGTGTTCAGTGCGGAAATGCGGTGAATATGCCGTGAAGATTCTGCTAAATGCTACTAAAATTCCGTTATTGCCCTCATAGCCATAATAAAACTTTTATTATGCCAATTGTACTGTCGGTCGTGTCGAACAGATTATGAATAAGAATTGTCGAAATGAGAAATAGCAAGACATGGCACGAGCTGTTAATCGGAAGCGCATCGATGGGTGCAGCAGCTGAAGACGGCCCGAAGTTACTCGTCTTCTTCGCCTCCATCTTCTTCTTCTTCTTCTTCGCCTCCATCTTCTCCTCCGTCTTCGCCGGCCTTCTTCTTACCTTTCTTTCCGGCTTTCCTCGCACGGACTTCTTTGGCAATTTTCTCTTGACGAAGGACAAGGACGCAGAGTTAATCCCAATCCGCATTTCCATCCCCCCCCTTCCCCCACGACTCGACAAGAAGCAGCGACTCACTTCGACAGCATCGAATGAACGGAGCCCTCAGGCACCTCACCAAACTCATCAGGATGCAGCAGGGCTAAGCAGAGTAAGAGACCAGCGAGTGAAACCCTCACTCGTCCGCGGGAAAAAAAAAGAGAGAGAAACCGCTCACGTCCGTGCAGTCTCCCTCAGCGGCCTCCCCGTCCCCGCAGCAGCAGCTGCACACGCCTTCGAGTTGCTCTTCGTCCAGTTCCAGTTCTTCGCCTTCTTCCTCTTCGCCTTCTTGCAATTTCTTACCTTTTTTGACTGCGTTTTTCGCCCCCTTTTGCAGACCCTTCACCGCCATTTTCTTAGCAGCTTTCTTCCCCCCTTTCTTCTCATCTTTCTTTCCGTCTTCCTTCTCACCGTTTTCCTTCATCGCTTTCCCTTCACGAAAGACCATGAAAAATCCGTCTCATCTCTCGCAAACCCATCGCAAAAGCGACTCACCGACTCACCTCCGGCGTGGAAGAGGCTTTTCCCCACCTTCCCCAGCGCCTAAACACGAAAGACGACCTGATCACCCGATTCGGCGATTGCCAAAAAATATTAGCAAAAAATTCTTACGTCCGATCCATCTACTGCGGGAACGTCATCCATTTCCCGTCGATTCGGAAACCGTTCTCGGACAACTAGAACAGATAAACAGAAATAGAGCGCGTCAGAATGTGATCCGCCAGAATTCGTACTTAGACTCTTTATGAAATTTTGCATTTTATTCTATCTGGAAGATGGGGGATGACAAATGAGGAAGTGCCCAAGTTTTTTCTACAATGAGGCAAGGCGAGACATTCAGGGATGTACAAAACACTCCTGTGAGAGATGATTCCGTGGACAAGGGGAGGGCATTTCGTGTAATTTGAGAAATGCGAGAACTCCATACCCATAAGTTTCAGCTTTCCATGTTCATCAGTTTAACTGAGGCAAAAAAATTAATTGAAAACATCTACTTTTGAAATGTGTGCCCCCAAGGGCATTTACTTCTAAAATCTGAAGTTTTCTGCAGCATCCAATTGGTAGTTATTTACCAAGTTTTATCTTTCCACACTGGCTCAATACGCCAGGACAAAAAATTACTTGAAAACGTCGGCTCACGAAAATATACCCCCAGGGCATGTATCTAAAATGTTTCATTTTTCCTGAACTCATCGTCTCGGTATTCACGTCCATGGCAAGTTTCAGCTTTCCATGTCTCTCCGTTTTACTCAAGCTAAAATAATGTTATCGAGGTGGAATGAGTAACGAGACATGGAAGGCAAAAAAAGCCAAAAGAGAGCAAAGGAATGGCCGGGATTTGAACCAGGACTTTCTGATTGCCAGTTAGAGATGCGACTACTGCACCACCGAACCCAGCACATCTAGCTGACTTCTGAATGCCATCCTCATCTGTCGCAAAATATATTTAAGAAAAAGGTTTCCCCCCAAAACTTGTACCCCCAGGGCAGGTACCTCCTAAGTCGGATTTTTTCTGAACTCTGCATCCCAAAAGGTACATGTGTACCAAGTTTCAGATTTCTAACCCATTTAGAACATGGTTAGAATTAGCGTCAGTCAGTCAGTCACGATCGTCTATATATATTAGATGTTTCCAAGACCCCTCCTCACTTTGGGGAGTTCTCGATAAGATATCATGGTAACTTTGTTTACCCGTAGGGTAGTAGGGTAGGATGTGTGAGCACACAACCCGTAAGGGCGTTCATTACAATGGTGTTCTTATCACCGAAGTTAATTTCATCACATCAAAATGGTTCCCGTTTTTGGACTTTCGGTCTAAGATGAATTGTCTCGAGGTTTCGATTGAGCTTTCGATTGACACTTCACTCAGGAAAATCCGTTCATTTGTCTAGGAGGGTTTTCCCGGAATAGCAGATTGACAGATTAGCCTCTTACGTACGTGGATAGCCTGTATGGTTCCACGACCCCTCACTTTGGGAAGTTCTCGATAAGATGTAATGGTAACTTTGTTTAAAGTATTCAGTCGCGTCTCCCAACGGATCTTGCGGTCTAGTAAAGACTATTTTCGGCATGTCCTAGATCTAATTTTGCAAGTTGGGCCATTCCAGAGGAGCAAATCGACTTCTCGATTGTTCTTTCCAAAAGGAAAACTTATTCTCCAATTTCCATCGCTTCCCCGAGCAGGCAGGGACGAACGTAACTCGCCATTCAGCGAAGAACTCGCTTGAACAGTGACCGAGAAGCGATTGAGCAATGAGTGAACTCGACGGAAAAGCGATTGAGGTCGATTGCATGGAAAATGGTTCCGTAAGCATCTACTTTTGTGAGATGATCCCTTTCCGATTATAAACGATGTTTTTATCGGAATCGCTGTCTGAGAAGTGGTTTTGCTTCATTATTTTAGTCGCTCGCCTGCGACCAGCAATCGAGCTGTAACGTCAGAGTTGGTGGCGTTGTCGTTCACCACTCGTTACTGGGGCCAAGGAGATTTGGGATTATGTGATTAGTTACGTGCTGGGTTACGTAATGGGTTAAGTGATGAGTGACGAGTGCCTGGAGTTGAACTTAACCCTTTCGAAGGAACATCATTGATGCATGCCTTGTTACGAGAAGACGCGCTGCAGCGGATCAAAGCAGAAATCCTCGCGTGAAAACTCTGGAAAAGAGGAGAAAATGCAGACTCACCTCGGCGGCACGGAAGTGAATGGAAATCGCCGCGAGGGGGAGAACCCCTCCCTCACTCCATCTTCAATCCTATCTAATCTCGGCAGTTCGCTGGAAACGTCCCCCGTCGTCGCCTGGCATTGGGAATGCGGAAGGCCTTTCCACGCCCATATCAACGGACTAATCATCGGCTGCGCGCAAGAGAGGCTCTCGACACCGGTCGAAAGGCTCACAGCGGCTGATTGCTCTTGTGGCTTTCTGCCCGGTGACACATGAATCAACATCTGAAGGGCGGTTACTTTATCTCCCGCGGTCTAAAGCTTTACAATTTTTCCGCGCTAAAATATCAAGTCTGATTGGAGGCCTGCATTTTACCAAATTCGTAAAAATTATCGATTGAAAAAATATCGAGTAAAAAAACATGTGCCTTCCGAAGTCAAAGCGTTCGTCATTCCACCGCAAGTACCTTGCAATTTTATTGGCTTACATACTATTGCGATTACATACGAAACCTTACGGAAATGTCTTACAAGAAAACTATAGACTTTCCGATAGTTTTTTGAAACACGAAAAAATCTACCCTTACGGAAATGTCCTATAGGAAACCTATAGTTATTTCTTATAGGAAACCTATAGACTTTCCTATTGGTTTTTGAAACACGAAAAACAGGGAGGATTTTTGGGTTTCGGAACCCGGGCATTACGACGGAAAAGGCGACCGTGGTTAATATTGGCGCAGCAATTTGGTGTAAATAAAAAACTGATTAGGGGCTTTCCATGGAAAAGAGACATGCATTATTAATACCAGTACTGCGGGATCTGCATAATATATGGTTCCGCCATACATGTGTCGCTGGATTGAACGTCTACTTCCTTCGGTAGGAAAAAGTAGTATTATTCTCTCGACCTAAGGAAATAGAAGACAGAACCTGCGAACACGTCTCCATTTGGATAGAGATTACTGCGATTACTCCAAATGGAGATTACCACTGAATCTCCATTTGGATAGCGATTACTCAGTTTCGTACGTAGTTTCAAAAGGAATAAGGACATATTTCTTCACGGGACTCCATGGTTATATCTGGAAGATGCGGATGACAAATAAGGAACTGTCGAAGTTTATTGATTGCTACAATGAGGCAAGGCGAGACATTTGGGGACGTACAAAACTCTCTTGTGAGAGATGATTCCTTGGGTAAGGGGAGGGCACTTTTGTGCCCTTTGAGAAATGCGAGAACCCAATACTTCCATCTAGTGGTCTGGAGGAGAACTTGAAACGGAATCCTATAGGCCTATAGGGTTCCGTATAGGCACAATAGGGAACCCTATAGGTCCTAAAGAGAATCCTATAGGTCCTATAGCGAACCCTATAGGTCGTATAGGGAACACTATAGTTTTTTTAGGGAACACTACGGGTCCTATACGGAACCCTTTGGGTCCTATAGGGAACCTATAGGCCTTATGGGGAACCCTATTGGTTCTATAGGGAACCCTATCGGTTCTATAGGGGGATCTATAAGTTCTATAGGGAACTGTATAGGTCCCAAACTGAACTCTATGGGGCATATAGGAACCTATACGATTCCTATAGGATTCCTATATATTCCTTTAGGAATATGTAGGAATCCTATAAGACATTTTTGTAAGGGAACCCAGGCATTACGACGGAAAAGGCAACTGAGGTCAATATGGGTGCAGCATTTTGGTGTAAATCATTTACTAATAAGGGGTTTTCCCTTTGTAGGGGCATTTGCATTACTAATAATAGTACTGCCCAGGTCATACGTTGCTGGATTGCGCGTACACTTCGTTCGGAAAGGTAAGTGACATTCTGCTCTCAAC
Source organism: Darwinula stevensoni (assembly GCA_905338385.1). NCBI lineage: Eukaryota > Metazoa > Arthropoda > Ostracoda > Podocopida > Darwinulidae > Darwinula > Darwinula stevensoni. The sequence continues at coordinate 10,686 of CAJPEV010005631.1, forward strand.
CTGAGGAAACAGAGGACAAATCTGCGAGCATTTCTCTTTGCTGATAATCCTTTCAGATAAAGCAGACTTATTCTCGTACGTGGTTTTCAAAGGGAAAATGGGCATATTTCTGGCCTGGACTCCATGATTCCATCTGGTATATGAGGATGACAAACAAGGAAGTGTTGAAGTTTATCGTTTTCTACAATGAGGCAAGGCGAGAATTTTTGGGAGGTTCAAAACTCTCCTGTGAGAGATGATTCCATGGGTAAGGGGAGGGCATTTTGTGTACTTTGAGAAATGCGAAAACTCCATACATCTATCTAATAGTAGAGGAGAACTTCAAACGGAACTCTATAGACCTTATAGGGTTCCGTAGAGGTCCTTTAGGGAACCCTATAGGTCCGATAGGGTCTAAGGGGAGACCTATTGATCCTATATGGAACCCTGTAGGTTCCATAGGGAACCATAGAGGTCCCAAACTGAACCCTTTCGGGTCTATAGGAAGCTATAGGATTCCCATAGGAATACTATATATTTTCTTAAATGAATATATATGAATCCTGTAAGGCATTTTCGTAAGGAAAGGCTTTGCATTATGGGCGGCAATTGCCCAATCAGTGACATTGTGGCCGATAAGCAACAATGAAGACATAGCAATCTATTTGCCTTTAATGATTGGCTGAGAAAGTTTCTTAAAACAGCTGGAAATGGAGGGTCGTTTTACTATTTTAGCCAATGTTATCTTAGACCCCAGTCAATGTAAAATACCAAGAATGGTCCTGGTGCATAACGGAACAATCTCCTAATTTCTCCTGCCGCGACTTGCACACCTCACATCATGGTTTCACAATGAAGCTCATCAGGACGGTTTAGTCTTCATCCAAGATCTTGGGCAGATATGCTGAGTTGGATTTTGGACAGGGATGTTCAAATGTCCAATTATCAGACGTCCCCGGGCGTCTGGAAGTCAAATTCCGAAGAATTGGCTGTCATCATAGGATGACGTCGCGTTTGAGAAATATTCTGTGGGAAGGCCTGCTTTTCCAGATTTTGGGGATATTTAAACTAATGGAGCAGAGAATGAACTGCGTCTTGCCTTAAAACGTTTTAACCTGTTGAACACGACAGTTGAGGATCACCGTGCAACGGTGGATGAGACTTATTTTCGTTTGTGCCTCATGGTGGAGAAAATTGCCGAAGCTTGGAGACAATGGAACTTGAGTCTGGGGGATTACAGGGCACACGTCATGAGGACCGAATCTAGTGGGTGACTGGCAGGAGAAAATAAAAATCTTAGGGATGGGCATGGCCCTCTCGACTGCCTGTCAAGGGCAAGCTCGGAAGCTGTTTCCAAACCTAAAGAAGGTCACTTTCCAGCAAGATGGGGCCCCAGGCCGGAACCTGCAGCTGCTGATGAAGTTCAGAACGGTCCAAATGAATCTGGCCTGGTGCATCATCGGACTTTCCACCCTTTCACACACTAGCCACACCACAAGATTCCCTCCTCGAAGCCCCTCGCCCCCGACCCATTCAAGATTTGGTGACTCGACTCACCGAAAAGTGGAATTCGATTTCGATAGCCACGCTGGAAAACCTCATGGAATCTTTCTGGTGGAACGAACGATTACTGATGTATCAATTACTGAAACAAATATGAGCAGTTTCTGTTTTGTTTGTTAACTTTGTTAAGAATTACGTGGGGAAAGTGCAGCTAGTCAAAAATGCATTTCGCCACTCTGTATATTCTCATGTAATTAATATGAAAGTATTTTCCTAAAGGTTCCCAATCAGACTAATAGGGAACCCTATAGGCCCAATACGGAATCGTATAGGTCCTATATGGAACCTATAGGATTCCTATAGGCAAATGTTCCTATTGGATTCCTACATATTCTTTTAGAATTAAGACAGGACATATTCCTAAGGGAAGTGTTCAATGTTTTCACACTCATTCGGTTTGAAATTCAAAAATGCCGGATGACGTACGCAGAGTGGGAAATATAATTAGATGCTTATTAATCAGGCTTTCAAAACAAATGATGTCATGTTCGAAACAGAGAAACTCGGAATAGTTTTTACCATTCCTTCACGCTATTGGCTTTCGCAGCTTGAGTCCGCAATTGCTTCTTTTTACTGTTCCTCGCCGGCGTGCAGAAAAATATCGAAGAAACAAAATGCAGAATTGCGTTTCGTGTTACGATTTGTATCGCTATTGAAAAACTCGAAATACCAAAGTCCGAATATGAATACCAAATACCAAAATACCGAGATTCGCCATAACTGGTGACATTATAAATTAGATCTTCCTATTACCGCAGGATCGACTCATCGAATGCCGGGCTGTCCAAAGAAGTTCGCACGCAGTCCAGCAGAAGGGACATTCCAAAACCATAACAAAAAGAAATTTTGGCATGGAATGTCACGCGACTGGCACAAGTACTATCGCGAGTACTAACACACCGGTTCACAAATCCGTTAGCAAACTTCTGAACTATAAAAATTTACTTTCTTGACATATTTGGAAAAGCCACAGGAATCTGACCCAGACTGAATTTCTTCAACTGCCGACGAACTTACGCAGATGGTTTCCTGAAGAGTCCCATGATATTTATACCTTTTTCAGATGATTCTCAGGCCTTCCTGCAACGATGATAAACCCAAACTTACGGAAATTTCCTATAGGAAACCTATAGACTTTCCTATAGGTTTTTGAAACACGAAAAAACTATAGGATCCTTTAGAATCCTATAGGATCCCAATAGGGTCTCATAGGTCTCCTGACCTATAGGACTCGGGGAGGATATTTTGGGTTTCGAAATCCAGGCATTACGACGGAAAAGGCGACCGGGATTAATATTGGCACATCATTTCGGTGCAAATAAAAAACCGATTAGAGGTTTTTCCATGGTAGGGGGACATGCATTATTAATACCAGTACTGCGGGGGTCTGCATAATTTATGACCCTGCCCCATATATGTCGCTGGATTGCACGTATACTTCCTTCAGTAGAGAGAAATAGTATTCTTTTCTCGACCTAAGGAAATATAAGGCAGAACATGCGAGCACGTCTCATTACTGGAACTCTATTTGGATAGGTCCACTCATTTTCGTACGTGGTTTTCAAAAGGAATAAGGGCATAATTCTTCACGGGACTCAGTGATTCTATCTGGAAGATGGGGATGACAAAGAAGGAACTGTTGAAGTTTATTGATTGCTACAATGAGCCAAGGCGAGACATTTAGGGACGTAAAAAACTCTCTTGTGAGATATGATTCCCTGGGTAAAGGGAGGCCACTT
>CAJPEV010005632.1:0-13961 GCA_905338385.1 Darwinula stevensoni
GATGACTGTGGGAGTGGGCTATGTGGCCCCCGAGCAGAAAAGGTTGGGCACCACTGAATTAACCCAATAAACAAAAAATTTCCTTTGCCAGCAAGGAACCCTATACTTCGTCATCTCTATTTCAATCACTTGACTCCATAGAGTTTTTATGCCATGTCCTCCTTGTAGTATTCTATTTAGCATCAATTTTGATACTACAACATGTGACTGGTATATTCTACAACAAGGACATGACACACAAGGCAATCTTTATGGTGTCAAAGGAGAGAAATCACCTGAGTAATGCTGAAATTCCATCCACCTGTGCAAAAAAGGTACATTTCATTACTCCACTTTGAATGACTGTCATCTTTTGTTCAGACACCCTAGACACATGAAGCTTTCAGGAAACAAATTTTGTAGTGTTTCCAATGTGATACAAAAATATAATGAACCTAGATGATCCATAGCAGATCTTAGAAAGTGTCAAACAGAATGCACTAATTTTCACCTTCTTCTTTTGGGCTGTTTACTTCCATCTGGAAGTCTGTTGACATCCTTCCTACCCCCCAATTGACAATCTCTGTAATCAATTCAATTATCATTGTCTGTAATCAATTCAATTATCATTGCAATTCCCTTCCAGCTGTAGTTTGTAAGAGTTTTGAATCCCTCATCATTTCCAGCGTGAAAGTCATTGATGTACAGTATTGCTTTCACTCAGAAAGCTCTGTCCTCAAATATGTCATCATTTTTTACGAATGCTGTATATAATTTCTCAGCAGGCTTACTTCGCAATAGCATTTTTCTCTTCAAAGATGCTGGTTGGTGGCCTCTGTTTAGCCAAAAGATACACTGGAATACATCATAGAATGTAGTATTAAGTAGGAGAGAGAAGTATAGGGTTCCTTGCTGGCAAAGGAAATTTTTTGTTTATTGGGTTAATTCAGTGGTGCCCAACCTTTTCTGCTCGGGGGCCACATAGCCCACTCCCACAGTCATCGCAGGCCACATGCAGTCGCTAATACTGTAGGAGAATATTTTATGGAAACTCGTAGGTATTTATTGCAGCTCAAGCCTATCTGTTTTAATGTGACTTCTGCACTTGCATGTCGGACGCCAATTTCTCGTTGTCTGGTTGCAGGTTAGTTGTGGCCAGTCGCATCAGGCCAGCTCGGTTCATGTCCGTAAGGCGCGAATGGTGTTTGCTCTTGATAATTTTCATCGCCGAGAATGATTGTTCACATCAGTAGGTACTTCCAAAGCGGCAGATGTATCGCTGAGCAAAATCACGTAAGTTCGGAAAATCATTCGGTGGCAGTATTTTCCAAAAAGATATAATTTGTTCTGCAGTTGGGACACCAGGCATTTCGTTGAACTTGCTCTTGAGCACAGAGTTGCACTTAAGGTCTATGATTTCTAGCTGCAACTTCTCTTCCACCAACTCTATCTTCCCGTCAGAGAAGATAAACGGGTTTGTAAACAGCGTCACTTTGTCTTCTTCTGCTTCAATGTCTTGAAATCGGGACTGAAATATCTCTTGCAGGGTCTCCAGTATCTCCTTGTACTTGTCCGTGTCGACTCCGGTTTCTGACTTCCTCTCTTTTAAGTGTTCGAAGTTCTCCAGCTTTCTCTGAGCCATCTGAGACATCAAAAGCTTCAGCTTCAGTTTGAAAGAGGCAACGTCATTGGCAAGATTTGTGAAAAGTTTGTTACTCCCCTGCAGTTACAGATTCAAAGTATTCAAGTGACCCGTAATATTGGTCAGAAAAGCTAAGTCATTGAGCCACTCACTGTCAAGCAAAAGTTCTCATTCCGCTGGTAGCTCACCCTTTTCTTCTAAAAACTGCAGCACACTGTTTTTGAGTAACCAAAAGCAGGAGAGAACTTTGCCCTTCGACAGCCATCTGACTTCACAGTGGAGTAGGAGTTCACCGTACTCCTCTTCCAGGTCTTCGAGGAACTCTTGGAATTCACGCCGGTTTAATGCCCTGGCTTGAATTCTGTTCACGCATTTCACCACCACGTCCATAACATGCTTGAGGTTCAAACTCTTACCACATAGTGCCTCTTGATGAATGATGCAGTGGTATTTCAGCAGCTCTCGGTCATGGAATTGCTCCAAGACAGAAGCACACCCCGAAACAAGTCTGCACCCTTTGTAGTTCCATGCATGGATTCAATCCCCAGAAGCTCTTCAATCACGTCAAAATTATCATTGACCGCTCGAATAAATATGGTTACCTGCAACGTGTCACAAATGTCATTTGATTCATCCATGGCCAAGGAAAAAAATTTGTAAGTGGAGGCAAGAAAATTCACTTGATCAGTCACATTCTTTGCCATCCGTCTCGTGAAAGTATTGCGAGAAAGAGATATGTCTTTGAATTTGGACCCCACTTGTTTGTCGCCCAACACTCTGGCTGCTATTTCAAGGCTTGGTTTTACAATTTCTTCAGCATCAGAAAATGGCTTCTTCTTCCTTGCTAATAAGAGAGCTATCTCATAGGAAGCTACAACCATGTCTTTCTTTTCTTCATGTCTCTTGACAAATAGGGATTGTTGAGTTTCCAATGAACCTTTTTTCCTAGCGATATAGTCCTTTCGGAGGTCAGAGCCGATGGGATACTTCGCATCCAGGCCTGTGTGATTCGTGTTGTAGTGCCGTTCCAAGTTGTATTTTTTCAACACAGACACCGAGAAACCACACACCAGGCACACTGGCTTTCCTCCTTTTCCGACAGTGAAATCGCATCCAGGCCTGTGTGATTCGTGTTGTAGTGCCGTTCCAAGTTGTATTTTTTCAACACAGACACAGAGAAACCACACACCAGGCACACTGGCTTTCCTCCTTTTCCGACAGTGAACATGTACTTGTCTTCCCACTCTGAATTAAATTCCCGACACTCCACACTGTCATCACCTTTGCGTTTTCTCGAACTTGGCTTGCTGAAACTCATTTTTGTATAATTTTCTAATTTCTCCCATGGACTAAAAAAAAGTCATTCATGTCGCGTTACTGACGTGACAGTTCAGACAACGGTTTTCGTTCTGCTGCTTCCCTTCCAATTTTGTATGGTTTGGCTTGACCTGAAGCTTCCACATTTTCAGAAAAGAAGACATAGACCATCACCATTTTTCATGCCAAATGACTTTTTTTTGCTCAAAAATGAATTGACTATGAGCGTTTTCCATCGTTACTGACGAATATTAGCCAAAAAAACGAGATTCACCAAGCAAGTGTTAATTCATGCAAATATAATGGTGCAGCAGGAATGAAAAACCACCCCACTTTAGGTGATCAATGTTTAATGGAGTTTATTTGGTCCAAGCGTAACACCCATACAGTGCAGGAAACGTAAGATAGATGACGGTTTTGTAAATCAATTTTTTTTACCACTTTTGTCCCAATTATTTTGGAACTGCCCTAAACGAAAGGCAGTAGAAACTAAGGGAAGCACTAGGAGACACTCATGGGCATGTGAGAGCCTCCTTTTTCGAAACTAGGGCATTGTTCAGGTTTTTGATCTAACAGTGATATTCTTGGCAGGAACTTCAATATACCTTGGATTTCCTCCTGAGTGTGCACTGGGAATATGTTGGCATATGAGCTTATTCACGTAGTACGTTCATGTGTTCTAGGTCAGAAGGCACACAATCATATACCTGTATCAAATGCTCAGCATCGAGGACTGGGAACGCAAGACAACCTTCTCTCTTGTCCTATATGCCTTTTTTCTACAAGGCCTGTTCTGTTGCTTTTCAGTAATTTTATTTCTTTATCCTGTGAGCGTTATCAGCCAATCTGACAGAATTGCGTCTATTACCTTATCATTTTCAGTTTCATCACTGGTGACTCAACTAGACGTGTCTTTCCATCTGAATAAATCTAGTTTCATTAAAAAAAAACTGGAGATATAAATCCCCATTTTCATGCATAAATATCGCTCCTGAATGCCAGCTATGTCATGTATTGTACCTCGTACCATATGTTCCTTTTATTTTGTAAATCTATATTGGCTTTCACTGGTCATAAGTCAGCAATATTGCTGCAGAGGTACTCATGTCAGTTGCTTGTGACGGTTGAACTGCCAATAGTGATGTTCTCCACAAAGGAAAAATCCCACAGGAGAATCTCGTGGGGAATTTTTGTGGGGATACGAAGCTGGTCTGAGGGCAACAACGAAGCGAAAATAGCCGCAACTCCAGCCGCGGCATATCCGACAGCGGCTAGAATTCGCCCGCCGCCACCAACACTGGACTGTAGAGGACTGGAAACGCATAATTTGGTCAGACGAGACAAAATTCAACCTTATGAGGTCGGATGGGCGTGATTGGACATGGAAACAGCCCGGCGAAGCCCTAGCAGAGCGGCACGTGAGGGAGACCTGCAAGTATGGTGGAGGTGGCCTGATGTTTTGGGGCTGCATGACGGCCAAAGGAGTCGGGTTTGGCAGTCCAATCCAAGGAAGAATGGATGCCAGGCTCTATACAAGCATCCTCGAGGAAAAATTGCTCCAGACAATGGCGCATTACCGCCTCGAAGTGGGAGAGGTGTTTCAGCAGGACAATGATCCGAAACACACCTTGCGGCTTGCTCGCCAATGGTTCCAGGACCATGGAATCAAGGTCCTAGAATGGCCAGCACAGTCGCCAGACCTCAACCCAATAGAGCACTTGTGGCAACATTTGAAGCGGAGGCTGGCGAGGTACGAGAATGAGCCCGTCAGCATCCACGAGCTCTGGCAGCGGGTCAAGACTGAGTGGGACGCCATTCCAGTCCAAACATGCTTGGATTTAATTGAAAGCATGCCTAGAAGGGTTCAGGCAGTGTTGAAGGCCAAAGGCAAGNTCCAAACATGCTTGGATTTGATCGAAAGCATGCCTAGAAGGGTTCAGGCAGTGTTGAAGGCCAAAGGCAAGCACACAAAGTATTAATAAATTAGTTTTTTCGTATGCCTGAGTGAAAGGGACAAAACTGTTACAATGACCTCGTTCGCTTTGAACAACTGCCACTAAGACAATAGGAGGCCAATTGACATGTGACATTGCCAATCGAAAGCTAGGAAGTAGGAGTATGATTGACTGAAATTTAAGCTAAATTGAACACGTCATACTCGAGATATGAGTCATAAACTGGCAATGTGTCGAACATTGCAACAATTTTGTTCCTCACTGTATAGTAGATTAGCGAGTTTGCCTTTCGGGCTAACAAACTCGCAATGGTCGCGCCTTCGGCGCTCCATTAATTTGGATAGAGATTAACTCATAAGTTCTTTGCGAAATGGCAAAAACGCATTTGTAGTACATCCCCATTCAAATACGTGACATATGGGGACGAAAGTCTTGATCTTTATCAAAGTCATTACTTCCATGATTTCTATTGTGGCATCCCAATAGGTAGCGATGTACTAAGTTTAACCTTTCTATCTGCTCAATACGCCTGGAAAAAAAATTACTTGAAACGTCGACCCCCAAAAATATGTCCCCAGGCCATGGATCTATATTTTGAAAATTTTCATGAACTCATTGTAATGTTAGGCACGTCTTCGTCACGTTTCAGCTTCCCACGTCTCTCCCTTTGATTCAAGCCAAAATATATATTTTACAACTTCTCCCCCAGAATGTGTACCCCCAGGGCACGTACCTCCAAAGTCTGAATTTTTCTTAATTCAAGTTCCCAATAGGTAGTATGTATCAAGTTTCACCTTAATGTCTCAGTAAGAGGACATTTTTTGGAAAACGTCACCCCCATATATTTTGTCCCAGGGTATGCATCTGGAACAATACATTTTTCATGAAAATTTTTTCTCAGAAATCACGTCCATGCCAAGTTTCAGTCTTCCATGTATCTCTGTTTGATTGAAGCAAAGAAAACTATTTGAAAATATGTTCCCTGGAATGGCGTGCCCCTATGTCGCCTATCACCAAAGTAGGATTTCTCCTGAACTCGGTATACGAATAGCTACTACTTATGTCAGTCAGTCAGTTATTCCCTATCGTCTATGTACAGTATAACAGAAGTCGACTTTTCTTTTTGCTCAGCTATCCATCATGTAGTTCTTTACCAAATTAAAACTTTCTAGCGCCATCTGTTTCGCTGGACCAAAAAAATTCGGGGAAATATGCCTCTTGCAGAACATTTGCCCTGAGGCGTTATAAACGAAAAGTTCCATATTTACTGAAATCAATTCTCAGAGAACTGCATTCCCACCAAGTTTCAACCGTATACGTTTGCCCTTTTCGCTGGTGAAAAGCCGACCCACCCAAAAGATATACCCGGACGGGATACATCATGAAAGCTGAATACTCCCTCAACTGAATAATATCATGTCACTTATAGCAGGATTTCCGTTCAGATAGGCCGAAAAGTTCCTGGTTGCCAATGAGTCATGATCGATGTACGCCTCAGCGTCCGTCCTAGGGTTAGATATAGGCCTGATGAATCAGTCCCTTCAAGACAAATAACTCCAATGTCGAACTGTATCTATAGTATGCAAGCCAACAACTATTTGTTTTTCATCTCGCTTTCTTGGGGGAAGAATGTGTATGAGAGTGGTATTGGCCTAAGCGTCCATTCGTGGCTTAGGCCTTGCACTGCGAAATCAATCCCCTTTGAAATTTGTCCCTAGGGCATGTACGAAACATTTTCAGGAGACCTCCAGGAAAAAAAAATACTGAAGCGTTTCGGAGTCAAATCCTTGTTTAAAAAAAAGCATTTGCCTAGGTACAGATCTGCTATTCCACTGGTTCCTATACCTCAGTAGTCAACATTTTCGCTCCATGTAACCGTCCAACCTTGAAATAAATAATAACGTTCATTGTTACAGATGAGGCCCATACAGGGTGTCCACAAGAGAATCATACAAATTTGCACTCCCTTTACAGTTGTAAAATTGCTGATATGATACAGTAAACCCTTAGGAAATAGTTTAAATTTTGTGTACCACATATCGTTATCATCCACGCATACGCAATACTCATGCTATTTCCCAGTCTGTAATTTTGTTTGATGGTGTCCGTGCAAGAGAAAGTGCAATTTAGTATTCAAACTGTATATTTCTTTTGTGTATACCCTATATTGAAAGAGCGTAAGGCAGCTAGACGTGTTTTTTTGGTGGTCTGCGCGTCCACGTCGCTTGGAGATACGAGGCGAATATGAAGTTAATCATGATAGATACGGCATTTCACACGTACGCCTCGGAACCCTGTCTTCACGGTCGGGAACAGTCACTCTTCCCCATTGTATATTATGGATCCGTCAGCCGCCAGCGCTGGAAGGGAAGTGGAGTACGGGCAACCTTACCCAGGCGGAAAGCTGCGCGTAAGCAGCGAGTCGTTTTCTCCCGTCGTTATGGTTAATGCATTCAGATAATGAAAGAATTTGTGAAAAAAAATAAAGGAAAAAAAGTGACAGGACGCCCACAATCTCAAGGCATTTCCCCATTGTACTCATGGGAATCCCAGATTAAAAAGTGACAGACAGACCGCGATATCTGCCATTTTCCCATATGGGAATGGCAGATAGAAAAAAATCAGAATGGGAATCAACGGAAATGTCTCATTCCGCACGAACAAAGCCGTAAACGGATATTCCTTGATAAGGCAACATTCTTCCCCTCAAGGCGAAACGGAAATGATGTCGGATCAAGCGAAAGTTGACCAGATAAACTCCAGACCCTTTCGGAACCATGGCAGGTGTGTTCCAAGTCATCTGGCATTTTTCAGAACAGAAATCCGTATTTTAGGCTGTCTTTATCTCCACCCTTGAGAATTTCTGAATTAGTCAATTGCTTACTTTGAATCTTACTCAAGAAAGGTTATTTTTCTGAGATTTCGATCGTCGAGGTCGTCAGAATACAAAGTGACTGTCATTCTAAGAGCGGAAAAAATACCCTGTAAACACGTTCAGAAATGTTATGATTTATCTCCAGAAAAAAAACTCTGACATCTTCTTCAATAATTTTCATCGCCCGGTCCCTTTGTTGCTGCCTAAGTCTTGGGATAACTCTGATGCTTTCCGGAGATGGTATGACTTGCACAGTGGAACCGACCAATTTCTTCCTAATGGAAATCTGGACTTTACGGAAAGCATGAAAATAATTTTAAAAGGCATATTTAGTCAAGTCTTTGGCGAGTACACGCTATACGTGTTCAGACGGTGTTAGCTTGTTTAGCAAAGGCCAGGTATTGATATAATGTCACCACGACTCCTACGATGCGCGTGAGAATTTCTTGAGCACTTCTATGATTTCATCCAAATTAAAATTTGGGTGAAATCATGGAAGACCATGTGGAAGAACGAATGCATCGTGAACACGGGCCCGGTCGTTATTCCGAATCCGTCCTCCTGACCAATCTCACTGACGTTCTTCATGAATTCGAAGAGGACTATGAACTCTTCGAAAGTCTTCTTTGTTCAATGCCGAATCGTATTCAGGCAGTTCTAGCAGCAGATGGTGGTCATACTGATTATTGAAATGTTTTCCTTGTGATTGAATACAAATAAAAAATGAAAACAGGGAAGTACCGATAACTGTAAACAAAAATCGACCAAATAATATTAAATTTGGCTTCTCAAAGCAGATCTTAATTCTCTATCAAGCAACAAAACTAGGCCTTTTTATCTATTCGGGATCCTGCACTGCGACCCAGACACTCACATCCCATGTGATGTAGTTTTTTTTATATAACGTTTTGGAAAGTATTCTGCCTCAGTAGTCCCATGTTCTACCTGTACAAACGTTTAAAGAAAAGGAACACGTTTTGAATCCGTTCCCACCCCAGTTTTTTCCAAGACACTCTGAGACTAATGTATACTGGTAATGTAGCTCTGTAACGATTTGTGCTTGAGAAAGATTTGCGCATCGCTTGACTTTGCACATTTTGTGGTATTCCATGGGTTTACATTATTCTCTATGGAAAATATGGCAGAAGGGGGTAGCCATGTTGAGTGGAGGCAAAGAACACCCATTTTCGTTGGAACAATGAAAACCATTGATGCCCCTATTCTCACTCTGAACAATGCTAATCGCTCCCATTTCTCAAGCACCAACCGCTTCAGAGAAACATTATACATCAATCTCAAGTGGTCTTGAAAATATTTGTATTTCCGTAATCACTTCGGAGCTAGAAACTCAGACTAACGTTTCATCAGTTTTTTTTTTAGTTTTCACTAAACCCAAGCGCACTCTTACCTCCGAGAACTAGCGATAAACACATTCTCTGGGAGCCGCATTCCTTCTATAATATGTTGGACCGAAAGAGTGAGAAAGTCAACCTATTTTGGAGGATGATGGGTCTCGCTGAAATGACGAAGACTAGAGGAAGACGAGACCGGAAGGGCGCAGTAGAACGTGCCATGCGAATCGGGTCCGCGGGAGGACCGACCTCTACCCGAGTACAGCGCGCATGCCCAGGAAGGCCATGGCTTATGCTAGCAGACGCAGGGGCCTGGGCGTAGCGTGTAACATGGCCGCTTCGGGTTGCCAAGACCTGAGATAGTGACAAGTTTCTAGCGTTTTCTAGGCGAAACATCGTCCATGCGCCGTCAAGAAAAATATGTTACCAATATATCCATGTAGATATATGTATGATACTAACATTTATTTGCTCCCAAAGGTGTGGGAACGTATTCTAAAGTTAACCCTAGAGGGATATTCTAAGCGTGTTTCAGTAGTGTGTTCCAGTAGTCCAGGAGCGTGAGAGGTGTCATGTGGCTATCCAATGGCTCCACTTCTGGCTCTCTTTTTTATTTTTCCCCTCGCTACTTCCATCAGTGAGTGACATGCCTATGGCAATGAGTTTACTTCTAACCTATATTTGTCATATTTATTTTTCTAGGTGTAAGTCACTCAATTTTTTTGATGTACTCATAAAAAATTATGAATATTTTCACTCATCAGCATAGCATGGAGGGAAAAAGTGGGGGGAGGAGGGGGGCACGGGACATAGCGGGAGGGGGGAGGGTAGGGGCGCAGGATAAAGTGGAGGGGTATGGGAAACCTGGGATACTGTTATCGTGCATTTCTGGGTCTTTTCCTTTTTTTTGGCTTATTTTCGTGAAAAGTGGGGGGACACATGCCCTCCCTTGCCCCCCTCGACGCTACGCCGCTATTTTCACTGGTTCATCTACGGAACAAGAGGTTTTGGAGGGTTCATTTTGCCATTTGAAAATATGAATGTGGCAGATTTGTATGATGTAGGAGTGGTATTAGTATATTATTTTGGGCATAAGAGAAACTATTTGCTTTCTTCAAGTTTTTTATTTAAGAAGTGCTTTGGTTGGTCATATATGTGAACACCCTGTTTAGTTTATATCAGGGGGACCGGAAAGTAATGTCGTTTTATCTATTAATCACGAATATTTCTTCTTGCAAAAAGTTTTTTTTTTAGTTTGAAGCAATTATGTAATCCCCATCATTATCAAGAACAGTTTCCCATCTTTTTTAAATCAAATCTTCAATTCCCTGTTCATATCAATTGAAGGAGGCTTGCTTTGAGGCAAAAAATTCCGAGAGAGCAGTTTTGATGACATCAATATTTCTGAAAGTCTTGTCACTAAGAAACTGCTGCAGAGATCGGAATAAATGATAATCTGATGGAACAATTTCGAGTGAGTCAGAACTTCCCAACCCGAATCTTTGATATTCTGTTGGGTCATTTTTGCAGAATGTGGTCTCGCGTTGTCGTGCTGCAGAATTACCCATGTTCTGTTGACCAGTGCTGGACGTTTATCAATCAGAGCCTGGTGCAAACGGTCCCATTGTTGACAAAAGAGGTCTACAGTAATGGTCTGACCTGTCTCCAATATCTGAAAGAGTATTACAAGGTATACCGGCACCGCCCCACCCAACGCTCAACAGGACTTTCTGTGGGTGTAGGCCCTCGGAACCGAATGCTGGCCAGGGGATAGCCAATGGTTCTTTCGCTTGGTGTTGACATAAAGAACCCATTTCTCATCTCCAGTAACAATTCGATGAAGAAATGGTTCTCTCTCTTGTCTCGTAATCAATGAATTGCAAATTGTTGTACGCTGGGCTTAGTTTTCAGCTGAGAGTTGGGGAACTCAAACACTTTGTCTATTAACCTTTCCGATCTGTTAAAGGTGTTTTTGAATACTATACCAGGAAGAATTGAGTTTTTTTGACAATTGTTGGATGGTTTGACTGAATCTCTGACATTAAGAGAGATTGTTGTCCTGTTTCACCGATCGTCCCGACCGATGGTCATCTGAGTGGTCAACATCGCTTCACCGGAATTTTCTGAACCAACGCTGGCATTTGCGGACATCCAATCCATCTCCATGAACAACAAAAATATTATTATTGGTGGCCTCAGTTACCTTTCTTACCTAATAAAACTCATATAGCATACAATGTCGTAAATGGAGCTCTTCAGAAATGAGGCCAGACATTTTTACTGACAATTTAAAAAAAAGTTTTGTCATCGAAATATGTATTGCAAAGAAGGGTTCTCTGAATGAAATTCATTTCAAGGTAAAAGAACACACGCCAAAAATAACGTCAACATTTGGGTTACAAAAAAACCACATTACTTTCCGGTACCCCTTATGTAATACTAGCGAGTTTGTGTGCCCTTCGGGCAAACAAACTCGCTATGGTCGCGCCTTTGGCGCTCCATTACCTTGGATAGTGATTAATTAATTTATTGTTTTGCGAAATAGGAAAAACGTATTTAAAGTACGTCCCCATTGAAATACGTGGCAAACAGGGACGAAAGTCTTCATTTTTATCAAAGTCAATACTTCTATTATTTCTAGTGTGCCAAAGTTTAAATATTTTCATGTCTATCATTTTGTAAGGGTGGAGAATGCATTTTGAAATACTTCCCTCCTATAATCTACGCTAAGGGGACATATTTCAAAAGTACGATTTTTCCTGTACTCAGCCA
The DNA here is from genome assembly GCA_905338385.1 of Darwinula stevensoni. Taxonomy (NCBI): domain Eukaryota; kingdom Metazoa; phylum Arthropoda; class Ostracoda; order Podocopida; family Darwinulidae; genus Darwinula; species Darwinula stevensoni. Next base: position 11,893 of record CAJPEV010005632.1, read on the forward strand.
TCAAAGAGGTACTTATGAAGGAAGTTTAAAATTTGTCTCTGTTTCCTTGGATCAAAAAAATTCAAGAAAATGTCCTGCTGGGTTTTAGCGAAAATATTATTTCTTCTGAAATGTAGACTCAGGGAACTCCATGCCACCCAGTTTCAGCCTCATACGTTTAGTCATTTTGCTAGTGGAAAAAAATGTAATTGGAAAAATGAACCACAAAAAAACTGTGCTATGAGGAGACACAACAAAAGTTGAATTTTTCTTTAAATCAACATCACATCGGTTATGCGCGGACCAACTGCTACTTCTCTATTTCTACCTGATTCTCTGGAATATGAAAAATTACTTGAAAACGTTTCGTCCCCAAGAAATATGCCCCCCAAAAATATTTTGGAAGTTTGACATTTGACATATGAGCTCAGTGCTTCATCAGTCACGTTCTTGCCATGTTACAGCTTCCCATGTCTCTCCGTTTGATTGAAGCAAAGAGAACTATTAGAGAATATGTTCCCCGAAAAGGTGTGCTCCTATGGCGTGCATCACCAAAATGGAATCAAACCTCAACCTACATGCCCACAAAGTTTCAATCTTATACGTTTGCCCTATTCGCTTGTGAAAAATCATGTTTGGAAAAGCCGACCCACACAAAAGCAATGCCCGGAGGGAATGCACAATGAAAGCTGAATACTCTCTCAACTCAATAAGATCACGTCACTTATACGTGTGCCAAGTTTGACCTTTCCATTTCTGTGGAATTCGCCAAGACAAAATTTTTTTTTAAAGCATCGCCCCTCGAGAAATTTCCCGCAGGGGATGTATCGAGGCTTAACATTTTTCTTTAAATCCTTGTCTCGGTAGTCACATTCATGCAAAGATCCAGCTTTCCATCTCCATTCGTTTTATTAATGTAAAACAATTATGTGAAAACATCTTTGAAATTTGTGCCCCCAGGACATTTCCTTCCACTGTGAATTTTTCTGCACGCAGCATCGCAATAGGTAATTATGTACCGAGTTTCATCTTTTCACACTAGCTCAATACGCCAAGACAAGAAAATACTTGAAAACGTAGGCCCAGAAAAATATGCCCCCAGGCCATGGATCTAAAATTTTGCATTTTTCCTGAACTCATCATGTCGGTAGGCATGTCCATGCCACGTTTGAGCCTTCCATACCTCTCCGTTTTATTCAAGCAACGGGATATGGAAGGCAAGAGAAGCCCCAAAGAAAGCCTGAGAATGACCGGGAATTGAACCCGCGCCTCCGATTACTGGTCAGATGTGCCACCACTACAACTACGAAACATGGACATACAGTAGTATCTCTCGATGACATCCGTCACAATATGTTTAAAAAAAACTTCTCCCCCAAAATATGAACCCCCAGAGCATGTACCTCTAAGGTCGGATTTTTTCTGAACTCTGTACCCCAAAAGGTACATGTGTAGCAAGTTTCAGATTTCTAACATTTCAGGAACATGGTTAGAATTAGCGTCAGTCAGTCAGTCAGTCTCGATCGTCTATATATCAATATATTAGATGTGATGTACTGTATGTGGAATGGCACAAACCACCAAGGATTTGTTAAGCATGTTAGCACTACTGCATTAACTTCTGGGAGTCTTCATAATTCATCATAGTTTATTTGCATTATGTTACACTTGATAATTTAGCAGAACATGTTTGACATTCCTCCTCTGATTGTTCAAGAATTGTGACTATGTGAAACTGCTTTCATGCTGGACATCTTAAATTTCTTGTAGATATCAATTTGTCTTCAATGAAACTTGGTTGTTATGAAGTCATGTCGGTATTGCAATATAACTGAATGCCTAAAAGTCATTCCATTCAATATTCAAAATTCCAGATTCAAGAGAGTGACATCAAGGGGCGATTTTATCGATTTCGATATCACGGGTCGAGGTCGAGCGTTCCTTAATTTTAGGGTAGGCCTAACCCTCTTCAAGCTAAATATTTTTGTATTATTTTTTGTTTTGCTTCTTTTTTGTTTACAATCCTAGGTGCTTACTGTCTAGTACATAACGTCAACGTTGCCCCCCACCTTTTTGCCTGTCCATGAAAG
>CAJPEV010005633.1:0-12276 GCA_905338385.1 Darwinula stevensoni
TTCAGGTTTTTGATTCTATTGTCTAAATCAATATTCTTAGCTTTCAACAAACTATAAAGAGCGCTGTCTATTGTTTCGGTTGGTGGAACATTCTTTTCGACGTGATTAAAGATTTTCGTAGTAATCTCGTCAGATTGTTTAACCAATTCTCCTACATCTATCGAGGATTCTAACGTCCAATAACCGTTCGGTACACAAATCGGATACATTTCTTCCAAAACGACACCAACGCTACCAGGAAAGTTGCGTATGGGGGACGTCTTATCAAATCTATTTAAATTCGATGACGTACCCTTGTCGTTGATGGGGATTTCCTGAATTGTGAGGGAAAACGACACATCCATGATACATATACAAATGTATATTTCCACAATTTTTCTATACATTTCCATAATAAATTTGAAAATTCAGACAACTGTTTACCCTTCGACGGCGGACTGCGTACTGGCCTCCGTGTAATTCTTTCACTCTTTCGGTGACTCAGTCTTTTTTCGGACTCGTCTGGCCTCGAGCAGTTCAGCCATGCGTGCCTGCTGCCTTGTCAGCGGTCGTTGCCATGAAGTTTTCATTTCTTTCTTTGGCCTCGTTCTGGTTGGCAACACATTGTCGGGGTCTAAATGACGTAGCGAGGGGCGATCTGTTGGATTTAATTCCAAATTTCTTTTCCTTTTGTCGTCCCTCTCTTTCTCTGTTTCGTCATCATCCTCTGCTGCTTCACCTTCCTCCTCTTCGTCTCTAGATTGGGTAGATGACCTTCTATCCTTTTTCTTGCTGTCTCTCTTCTCTCTAAACTTTTTCCATTTTTCTTTGTTCCTTATCTAGACATCTTTCCCGCAACCTGGTTCGTCTGCTTCGACGCTGCTGCTTACGGCAGAATCGATTACTCCGACAGTGACTGCTTCTGCTTTTCCGTCAACGCCTGAAATGGAAACGAAAACTACGACCGTCCCTGGTAAGGGATTACCAAAAATACCAAAATTGGGAAACTGAATTTTCTTTGTTTGTTATCCAGTAGCCAACAAGCCTTCTATTCTGATATCCGTGTTGAACAACTTTTCGGATATTCCGGAGACGACTCTCTTCACGGGGGAACGTGCAAACGTTACTCTAACCGTTGTGGAAGGGAAAGCTGTTCTAGGCGCTGAGTTCTCAACTGAAGTGCTCTCGAAATGGGCTGTTGGGCTGATCAGCGGCCTTAGCCTGACGGTTTTTGGACTGGCATTTGGGTGGTTGGCTCATTGCCTGAGGAAGAAGGTACTTCCGAGTCTTCTTATTAATACCTTTTCCGTCTTAAAGCACGTTCTTTGCATGCTGCCTTTTCTTTTAACCTTGCCATCATCTAACAGTATTTCCCAAAACCACGTCAAACTAAAAATAAGTCGGAAATTGAGGAAATTGAAATGACTGATCTAACTCCTAAACCGTTTGTGCATGAATCTACCGTAAACGAAGTTCAAGATGGTTTTGCAACTATAAGGTCGCGTATTCCGTGCATGACCACCTTTAAACCAAGTAAGACTTAGCTTATTGATAGTTTGTGGAGTTGCATGACTGCATGGCTTTCTTGGGTGTTTCGTTTTGTCTTGTGTCTTCAGCCTTGGTTGCAGCCATTCCTGAGGCTAGTGGAGGAGGCCAGGAGGGTGCTGACGCCGCCGGTGACACCTGCGTCGTCCCCTTTACCACCGCCATCGTTGGCTGAGGTGGTTTCCGATCTCTTGTCTCTGGATCTCGTCCCGTCGTCTCTTCCACTTCCGATTCCAGCTGATGTACCTGCTATGGAAGAAGCTCAAGATTCCTCAGTGAATGTTAGCTCTGATGACTTTGTTTCGGTCGCAGAAGAGTAGGCGTGTAACTGTTAGGAGGATCTGAATAAAGAGCTTTGTACAGAGAGAAATCTTGTGTACGTTTCATTTCTCAGCTGGTGCTCAGGGAAAGAATTCCGGTGGAAGGGTTCATGCGGATTCTGGGATACTTTGGTGCGGGTCGGGAAGGGATAGACTCTGTAACCAATTCGACACGCGCCGACATATCGTTTAAATCGATAGCCTCTAAACGCCTTCTTCGCTGCAAAACATATCGTATCCTCGCGAAACAGAAATATACAATCGCGATAAGAATTATTGTTAATAATATAATCAAAACAATGAGATAAATATAACCATTGTCCCGAAAGTGTAGTTGTAATTCACTAATGTCCTCAATAATTGATTTAATTCCTGGGACATTAGCCGGGATTTCATTAATTGCATTTATCTCAATGTTTTCTAACTTTGGGGTCATTTCACGAAATGGCCCGTTAATCACGGTATAACGACAATTAGGTCTAAATTGAATAATACCGGAATATGGCAACTCGTAAGTGTTCTCGGATGCTTGGGCGTTAGTTTCTGAACAATATTGCGTAATACGCCCTTTGTCTGAATCAATAAAAGCAAATTCGTCGGCATCCAATTGTATTACCGTATTTTCTGGTACTCTAGTTTCAACTAAAGGACATTTACTTTTAATTGTAGACTCCAAGTCTCCGTTCTGGATTGATTTCACACAATCGTTAGCTTCATAGACTGGAGGTCTGGGAAATTTGCAAAGTTTGCACAGAGCGTGACCGTTCTGCGGTAAACATAAGGGTAATTCACCTGCTTGTAAGGCGAACATTTTAGCACCTTGCGTAAGCAAATAAGGTTCTGACAAGTTTACCTTATGCCACTTGGGCGCTCCCATGTACGTATCTTCCGCAATCGGTACACTATGAACTTTAAACAATTCTAAAAGCTCCGGTTGCCTAATTACTGGTACAATTGTCGTTATCCTGTAATTACACGTTTCATTCGTTCCACACCCGTCCATCACTCCGATAGTTAACGGATGCGACTTAATTAACATTAATAATTCTTGCACAGGTAAGACATATACAGGCGGCTTGTTTTCAGCCTCTAATACCTTAACTAGTGCAGCATTCACATATTCGTCATAATATAAAAAATTGGGAAATTGGAAATTATGTATCCGATCGATATCTTGCAGTAAGGACGATATAACCTCGTTAGCTTGATCTAATTCCAAGCCCAGGCTCAACATAAGAAACCATGACTTTGTAGAATTATACTTGGTTTGTTCCACCTTGCCAGCTAATCCGATACTATTTTTAAAAACCTTGTTCGTGATTACTTGATATTTTAAAGAAGTTAACAACTGAACTCTTTTCTCTTGTGCGACTGTTCCCTTGATTTCTTCTTTCCTTCTTTTCAATATGGGAAGCATTCCCGTGAACGTCGCATCTCTAGGGAAATTTCTAGGCTCAGTTTGAATTCTATATTTCAGGTTTTTAATTCTATTGTCTAAATCAATATTCTTAGCTTTCAACAAACTATAAAGAGCGCTGTCTATTGTTTCGGTTGGTGGAACATTCTTTTCGACGTGATTAAAGATTTTCGTTGTAATCTCGTCGGATTGTTTAACCAATTCTCCTACATCTATCGAGGATTCTAACGTCCAATAACCGTTAGGTACACAAATCGGATACATTTCTTCCAAAACGACACCAACGCTACCAGGAAAGTTGCGTATGGGGGACGTCTTATCAAATCTATTTAAATTCGATGACGTACCTTTGTCGTTGATGGGGATTTCCTGAATTGTGAGGGAAAATGACACATCCATGATACATATACAAATGTATATTTCCACAATTTTTCTATACACTTCCATTATAAATTTGTGAGTTCAAACAAATGTTTACCCTTCGACGGCGGACTGCGTACTGGCCTCCGTGCTATTCTTTCACTCTTTCGGTGACTCAGTCTTTTTCCGGGCTCGTCTGGCCTCGAGCAGTTCAGCTATGCGTGCCTGCTGCCTTGTCAGCGGTCGTTGCCATGAAGTTTTCGTTTCTTTCTTTGGCCTCGTTCTGGTTGGCAACACATTGTCGGGGTCTAAATGACGTAGCGAGGGGCGATCTGTTGGATTTAATTCCAAATTTCTTCTTTCTTTTTGTCGTCCCTCTCTTTCTCTGTTTCGTCATCATCCTCTGCTGCTTCACCTTCTTCCTCTTCGTCTCTAGATTGGGTGGATGACCTTCTATCCTTTTTCTTGCTGTCTCTCTTCTCTCTAAACTTTTTCCATTTCTCTTTGTTCCTTATCTGCCTCGGTGTTAATGCAACTGCTCCTTCTGCTTCTCTTTGCATCGTTCTTTCAGGTGTTCTTTCACCTCTTCTTTCTGTCAGTTGCTTCATCAATTCTGGTGTGCTAGAGGCAGGTGGCGGACCTTTCTGAAGGACAGTTTCGGACAGACTTGGTAGAGTATCCGTAGTGGTGTCGAAAAACCTTCCTATTTCGTCAGTGACTTCTCCGAATATTTCTTTAGTCTTTTGAAATAAACCTGTCTTTCTTTCTGGTGACGCTGGTATTACTGTTGCGTCTAAATCGGGCACTGATACGAAGGAATCTTCTTGCTCGGATTGTGAAGCTGATGAATCCTGTTCTTTCCTGGATTCTTTCTGCTTTTTCAAGATGGATTTGATAGCCTGTTTATCCACGGGATGTTTGTGAATCTTGGACCCGAGAGTCTTTCTTTTTGCTTCTCCTCCTGTGGTTGTTGTGGCTATAGCAGTTTCTTCTTCTTCATCCGTTTCCCACTGTTTTTCTTCGGTACTCTGAGGACCTTCCCATTTCCATTTTGGGGCCTCTTCATCTTGGTCATCGTCCAGCACTTCGAGTATGTCTTTTTCTTCTGAAGGTGTTGGCGAGGGAACCGGTGAGGACCGTCGTATCTTGTACGGTCGTACGTAGCTAATGTGGATTACGTCTGTCCACTCTGGATTTTCGTCATCTTGTACCCTAATTACCACAGGGTTTATTCTGTCGATGACGGTATATGGTCCTTTATATTTCGGAGACCATTTTCTGCCTACAAATGTAGCAGCGTCATGGCGTCGTATCCAGACTTTGTCGCCGATTTCATAGTTGGCGCCTTTCTTATGGATGTTTATCCTGTCTAAATACGATGCCTGATTTTTCCTGATGGCCTTTTGGGCACGATCGCGTATTACCTCAAATTCTTCTTTTCGACTCTCATTCTTGATTTCGTCGAGCTGCGCTTTATCCATGTACATCGGAACCCAGTAATTGCGGGGTTTCATTCCCGTAACTACTTCAAAAGGCGAAGCCTGTAAGGCCTCGTGTTTTGACGAGTTATGCACCCATGCGGCGAATTTTAATAATTCGTCCCATGTTTGCCTATTATCCGGATCCAAATACAAAGCTAAATACTCGTGCAGTTCGCGATGGGCTCTTTCATTTTGCCCATTTCCTTGTGGTCGATACGCGGTGGTCGTGGTGGCCTGTGCCCCAATAAACCTGGCCATGTCCCGAAATATGCTACTCAAAAAGTTTGTCCCCCTGTCGGTTAATATCTTTTTCGGGGGTCCGAATAAACAAACCCAATCGCTTAAAAATAATCTGGCTGTTGTCAAGGCGGAAGCCTCTCTCATGGGAGAGAACACTATCCATCGGGACAATCTGTCCTGAATAACCAGAATATAGCGATTACCTTTTGAGCTGCTTGGGACCGGTCCTACTACGTCCATGCTTACCTCTTCAAAACACTGTTTCGGCACGCCTGTTGTCATATATGGCGTTCTGTGGGCGTAGTGTTTATTAGCTTGGCATACTTCGCAGGATCTGATGTAATCGCCTACATCCTTTTCCAAGTTGGTCCAGGCGAATTCCTGACGAAGCGCGTATACTGTTCTGTCCACTCCGCTGTGTCCCATTGCCGGGGGATCGTGGAATAGCGCGATGATTCGCAGGCGCAGAGAGGGCGGGACCCAAATGCGCGAGCCCTCTTTCTCTTTTTTGATGATTAGTCCCTCTTGCCTGCTGTATTGTTCGCCTGCAGGGGCGTTGCCCACTTTCTCTGTCTCTTTCGCGATGAGATCCCTTGAAATATACGGCAACAGATCCGTTCTCTTAAACGCGGGTGACAGGTATGCGCATAGTTTTTTGTTCTTCTCTGGTGGAAACCTGCTTAGGGCATCCGCATGTGGGATGCTCAACCCTCTTTTGTATTCGACGGTGTATTCGTATTCGTTGAGGGCCATGAACCATCCGATTGCTCTCCTGCTGTCGCTGTTCTTTTGTCGGGCCAGATATGGGATCGCGATGTGGTCCGTTCTGATTTTGAATTTATGTCCCCATAAGTATGATCTAAATTGGGACACTCCATAATACACAGCTAGGAGTTCTCTATCGGTGTTCGAATACCTTGACTCGGCTCCATTCAGAGTTCTTGATGCGCACCCAATGAGGACTTCTTTTTTGTCCTTTTTCTGAGTCAGGATTGCGCCGATTGCATGTCCTGACGCGTCGGTTGTTAATATAAATTCCTTGTCAAAATCTGGGAAGGACAGGATTGGGGCGTCTAATAGACATTGCGTCAAGCATTTCTTTGCTTCTTCTTGATCTTTTCCCCAACTAAACTCCGTGTCCTTCTTTAGTAGGTTGTATAAAGGCCTCGCTTTTGTTGCGAAATCCTTAATATAAGATCGAAAATAACCTACCAAACCTAGAAAAGCTTGTACGCCTTTGATATTCTTCGGCGTGGGGAAATTTCGGACGGCATCCGTTTTAACGGGATTTACTTTAATACCCTCGTTACTAATTAAAAATCCGAGATACTCAATCTGTGTCTTAAACAGTTGAGACTTTGAAAACTTTATTTTTAAACCGGATTTGTTCAATCTACAAAGGATATCTTCCAAATGAGCTACGTGCTGTTTGGCTGTTTTGGAGTAGATCACTATGTCGTCCACATAAATGTACGCATATGATCCTAAACATCCATCCAACACAAGATGCATTAAACGCTGGAAAATACTAGGACTATTTTTCAAACCCATGGGTAACCTTACGAACTCGTAATGGCCCATGGGGGTGGAAAAAGCGGTTTTCCATCTTTCGTCTTCTCTAATCTTAATATTGTAAAATCCGTGCAATAGATCGAGGGCAGAGAAAAACTTTGCCGATCCTAATTCCTCAAAAATCTGACTAATTCGCGGTAGAGGATGTGGGTCAGTTATCACGTGCTCGTTGAGCTTACGGAAATCGACTACCATCCTCCATCCTCCATCCTTCTTCTTGACCATTAAGGTCGGGCTGTTATACGGAGAAGTGGAGGGTTGTACTATCTCGTTGTCGAGGAGATCCTCAACGTATTCTCCTAACAATGACCTCATCTCGTATGGGATAGGGTACTGTCGGGTGTAAATTGGAGAATCCGTATCGAGAGGTATATCTGCCTCGTACATGGGGCATAGTCCAAGCTGGTCGGATTTCTTTGCCAGCACATTTCGATATTTTAGCAGCATTTTTCGGACTATCTCTACATATTCAGATGGGCATTCTGACGAGTTTAAATTCTCATCTATTAGCTGTTCTAGATTTTCTTTTTCTAGCTTCCCATGTATTTTGTTCTTAGCGTCATTTGCTGCTGATCTTTTGTTTGTCGAGAAAACTTTCTTTGATTGTCCAGTCATCATTCTTGTGGCCATCGCGATACCGTTGATGGATCCCACGCCGACCGTCATTCGCGGTGTTACTTGTACGTCCCGGTCGGTGACGTTCAGGCATAAGATCCTGACTTTCCCTTTTTGCACTTTCGAAAGACTTTTCGCGACGATGATTCCCCCATTCTGGAAATTATCAACTAAGATGGATCGGTCTTCAAGAGCGCGGCCTATATCCTTGCTAGGTCTCACCCAGAGGACAGACTGAGAGTTTTTCGGTATAGTGCAAGTGTTGGCCGGGTACATTCGGAAGGATGCTTCTTTCTGTCCTGTTATTTTGTACACTTCCTTTCGGAGGTGGAAGCCTTTATCTCTTTCCGAGAAGAAAGGGATACAGACTTTGGACATGATAAGGCACTTCTTCCCAAAATTAATCCCAGCATTTTCAGCTTTAAGCACATCATGCCCTAAAATACCGTCAAATGCTCTGTCTGCTATCTCGGTAATTAACAGAGTTACCTTGGCAAGGAGTAAGTCCTTAAACCACAAGATCGCGTCTAAAGATCCCCGAACGGGTATTTTCCGATCTTCTATGGTTGACAGAGTCAAACCAGGGGTTCGCGTAACGGAATCACTAGTTACAAATAAAGGTGAAATCAACGATACCTCGGATCCTGTGTCGATGAGGAACTTGACAGGGACAGCAGTTACGGATGTGGAGAGTAGGACGACCGGAAGCTTCGGGGATGTGGAAGGTCCGGTCAACAGTCGTTTCCCGACTCGTTGCCTGTGACTTCCTCGATCCCTTCGATCTGCAAGCCATCTAGCTGCTCCTTGGATGTGAAGTGCACACGAATACTTCTATCCGTGCGCACCGAGTGACTGCTGGAGGGAGATCTGGCTCCCTTGCGTCCCTTGCCTCGTTGGCCCTTTCCCTGGCCTCTTGCTTGGCCAGGGCTCGACGATCGGGAGTCGGGACTTTTGCTGCGACTCGGGGATCTACCGTCTCGGGATCCCCTAGTCACGCGCGGAAGCCCACTGTCCGCTGGCAAGGAGAGCATCAGTCTTCTCCCTCGCGGGGGAGGTAATGCCTTTTGCTCTCCCTGGTAGCCACTCGCACTGTTTCCTATCCGAACATCGCCACGTGCCCTACATTCTGTCGCATAGTGACCTGGTTTTCCACAATTGTAACACGTACGCACTACTTGACTAACACTAGTGGTTACAGCTGAAGTACGAAAAACTCTTCGAGACTCGGCCGTCTGTTGGAATTTCCTTAATTTTTCAACATTGGTGGCGGCCTCTATCGCTTGCTCTAACGTTACTGGAACGACGCTGAATCTCTTTATGAAATCAGGTTGCAAGCCTGCCATAAAATGACTCAGCATGATCTCATCTATTTGAGCCATGCGACATTCGTGTCGTAAAGTTTCTTCAGCCAACATAGGGTTAGCGACTATTTTAGGCTCAGAGTTTTCTACTCGTAAAACCTTGATCTTACTTGGGCCTTCACCCAACATCTCTAGTCCAATTTTCTTAATACGTACGGAATAATCGAGGATGTTCTCTAGGTCACCTTGCGAGATTTTCTGCAGTTTTAGCACGCCCAAACCCATCAAATCACCACCGTATGCCTTTTCTAGAGCTCTTACTATCGTGGGATAAGGTTGGTCTAGCAACCCTGGGGTCGCGTTGTTTAAAAACTCTTTCGCTTTTCCAGTGACTCTCTGGCGTATCACTGATCGCATATGTGCATCGGTTACCTCGCAGTCGGCTAGAGCTAGGCGAACTTCGTTCCACCAGTCTACCCAAGTGCCTTCGGCTCCCGAGAACATAGGGATGTTAGCCAGAATATTATTTGCTATGTTTTTGTCACCCTTGTAAGCACTGGAATCGCGTAAGGTCTTCATGTTAAAAAAGACTACCTCGTCCTTTGTTGGATCATCAAGTTGATTTAATGTAAGCTCTCTTGATTGTATTTGGGTTTTAAGACCCAATGCTTGTCCAACCTCAGCTTTTCTCCTTTCGGTCTCGTCTTTAAGGTGGGCTGCGAATAACGACAATTGAGTGGTCTCAATAGCTAACGTACTTTCATTGAGCACAGCTAAATTTGGAGTGAGAGACTCTATTATCGAGTTGTAACTTTTAAGCTGATCGGCTCGGAAATCAATCTCTCTGGTCAAAGTTGCTCTGATTTCGGCAGAAGGTCTCGGTTCGGCATCTCTTAGTGCTCTGACCCGGACGTTCTCGGCTTGAAGCAATCTTACTAACTCAGTTAAATAACCGACCACAGCCTCTGGGGACTCATTCGCAATTCTCGCCCGGTGGACACTGGGGAGTTCATCTACCTTAGGGACAGGCAACGACATGGTAATTTTGCGGAGTTTGGTTGTCTAAACGCACTTGGCTCACGTAGTCACTTTCTACACTCTCACTTTTGCGCGGGGGATCCCTTTTCTAGTGACGACTGGTACCTTTTAAGTTTACTTTTCCTTGGACTGGGTAAAAGATTTCGTTAACAAATTTTGTACACAATTCGTTGGGGAGGAACTTAAAATTATTGATTCGTAACTCAACAATCAAATTTCTCTAGAAACACTTTTTCACCTCAGTCTCTTTTTCTCGTCGGACTTTCAACTTTTTTCACCAGCAATCGCGTCACCTGCAAGAACCACTACACTTGGTGCACTTTAAATGCAGCAACTCTAGGGATCCACCCCTCCGAAAAAGAAAACTACGGCTGCGCCAAATTTGTTATCCAAAAACTATTTTACGAAAGTTGTTGATCAACGATGATCAGTCGTTGATGACTCTTTCTAATAATTAAAGGAAAAGGGGATCGGAGATTTAAATCGTTTTCCGCGACTTTCGAAGGAAACGCAAAAGTTACTCCGTGAGAGTATTCAAAATGTTTATTTATTTATCTTCACACACAGTCGATACAATAATGTTCTAGCGAGAGCGAAGCGACGCAGATTCGGCGTTCGGACAGTGTCTGGTGCGGTAAACTTAACTCAACATAAAATGCACCTGTATATATAGCTTCGGCCGGCCGAGGTCGAGGAACGCGCATAGAAACCGATTCGGATCGGGGACATCATGCTTCGTTTGTTTCAAAGGAAGGAAGCGTGAGCGCGGTCGGGAAAGTATTCCGTCAACAACGGGATTGTGAAATATAATTGCTAGCGCACCAGGCGCAGCCAAGCGTAGCGGAAACACATTAGCTTAAAAGGGTCGTGCGTAAAGTGAAGGGTGTTGTGGTCGTTAATATGACTACAAATCTCCCCTGGTAAACGAGAAAAAGCTCCTGCGTACACAAGTGTCAAAAGTGTTTCAGTCAGCGGGAAAAAGGATCGAAATTTTCGTTCGATTCCCACACCTCCCCTGATCACGTCTCAGGCATGCTGAAAGACGTTACACAGGAAAACATTCTCATGGGGGGCAATAAGAATGGTAATAACAACCATATCTGCCTCCCCTCAACTCCTTCAAGTTCACCAGGAAGCTGCAGAGGTCTGGCATGCCAATGCCTGATTCCTCAGTTCACCTTACACCCCTCTTCAGGTATGTGCTCCTGACCCCCTTAAGCCCTTAATTAAAAACTGAAAAGTTTAAAATTTGCTTATTCCGCGTGTTTTTTCGCTTGATCTTACTCTTAAGTGTTCTTAAAACACATTCCCATTGTTTTCGGGCGGTTTGCGGTCGGAATTAACGGTGAATTTCGCGATTTTTCGTTCGCGGATTTCGGTTCGAGATACGCCGAAACGATCGATTTTTACGCGAAACGAAGTCCAAAATTAAAAAACTAAACGGTTCGTTCGGTTCTAGGTTGTGAAAAGAAGATTTTCTGCGAGTTTCGTCAAATTTCACCGTTCGGTTTCCGAGATTCGAGCGAAAAGGTGAATTCCCATAGAACCCTTAACAAAGTAGGATCAAATCTAATCCAAGTGCATCTTTTGACATTTTCACAGTTTTCATTCAAGAATGGCGGGTTTTGCTGTTACGGTCTTGCTGTTGGTGTTGGTGGTGCATCCCGATGCGTCATCTGGGCGTTGTCATGTCCAAGATGGCCGCCTGCATTGTACGGAGGCGTGCGATGCGGATGCGGTTCGTGCGGCGGATTTCGACGGCAGGGTGGTGTTGACTGGTCCTGTTCTTGATTTCGGCTGCTTGGATTTCTTCGGCATCAAGGTATATTGGAAGAAAAGGTTTTCCAGAAACTTTTGCTTCAGTTTTCGGTTGCTTTCGTCAGATCGTCGAGCTGCTCAAGCCGACTCGGTGCGAGGGGGTTTTTATAGCCTCTGCGGTTGATCCGGCGAACCTGTGCGTCGGGTATTTGTCGGGAGTGGTCTCGACTGAGATAACTTCGGTTGTCCCGATAACATCGACGACGGTTCCAATGACGACACTGACGACTGCTGCGGCGACGGTGGTGACAGTGGCGACATCTCTGCCGCAACCCGGTTCATCTGCCTCGACGCCGCTTCCTACGGCAGAGTCGATTACTCCGACGGTGACTGCTGTTACTTTTCCGTCGACGCCTGAAATGGAAACGAAAACTACGACCGTCCCTGGTAAGGGATTACCAAAAAATACCAAAATTGGGAAACTGAATTTTCTTTGTTTGTTATCCAGTAGCCAACAAGCCTTCTATCCTGATTTCCGTATTGAAAAATCTTTCGGATATTCCTGAGACACCTCTTTTCACGGGGGAACGTGCGAACGTTACCCTGACGGTTGTGGAGGGGAAAGCTGTTTTGGGCGCTGAGTTTTCAAC
>CAJPEV010005634.1:0-13948 GCA_905338385.1 Darwinula stevensoni
TTTTCAGGTTTAATCCTCTCCACAGGTGTCTGTGTGGGAGGAGGGAGAAGCAGAAAAAAAAAACAAAAGAGCATCCTCCCGAATGGGTTTCTTGTCATTCATTCTATTCAAAAATCGAAAGTCCCACAAGAAGAATTTTTCCCACCTGGAATTCAAGTTAACTGTGAGAAAATCACTATAGGGAGTGAAAATTTCATTTGAGATATCTGGAAATTTGAGATAAGTGAATTCGAGTTAAACAAAGCTTTTAACATGGTGTCCTACAGGGTTCTGCCGGGACCAAGCATCGAACTTTGAGATAAGCGGAATTTAGACTTATCAGGATTCGAGTTAACGAGTTTTCACTGAACTCTCCCTCTCCCTGCTTTTTTTGCTCTTCTATACTGTGTTCCCCATGAATTGATAATGAATCTTCAAATCTCCATGTAATGAAGTGTCACTCTGTACCTCCAATCATATAGGTTGCATTGTTGCATCATTCTTGTATGGGTTGGCTTAATGCAAAGAGCCATAATGCACTTCTTTGCTTGTTTCATTCTTTATCTGACTAAGTTGTAATTATTCCCTCTCTATTTGGAATGAGTCACATTGAACTAGTGTATGCATAGATAGTAACTGCTATGTTATTACTATGTTAGCGACTTCATCACCTTGAGTCATATCTTGAGGCTCACCTAGGACATGATTCAACAAAGATCGAGGGGATAGATTAACATTCTATTAATCAATTAAATGGCTCACATTATTTCATTGATTGACAGCCCTTGTTGTTATTAGGGCTATCATGATAGAGTGATGCATTGATACCACTATCTATGGTTGGAGGTATTGATATTTTTTTTCAACCATTGTGATGTATTGGTGAAATATTTAAAAGGGAAAATAGATTGAGGTGAATACAGTACAATACAATACAGTCTGTCCGGGTGGGGAAAGGAAGAGGCAGCGTGACCCAGGTGCATGGTCTTGCAATTTCAATTTCTTATCACGAACAAAATTCTGGAAATGCTGGGACTGACTATATGAAAGATGGGAAGGGAAAAAAAAACATGTTGGACTGGAGACAGGATGTGGGAAGGGAGATGAAATGAAGATCAATAATTTTTTTAATCTGTTTCAGTTTTTGACTTGATCTCATCAGGTGCTTGCTGCAAAAGTGGATTGCTATTATACTCCCCCAATTTTGAAACATACATTGGTTAACCCCCCTCTCTATATTCCTGTATTTTTCTGTAGTTTGCAGACTCAAGCTTTTTTTGTATTTTAACTCTCCTGTGGTATTTTGCCTCTTTACTTAAGGTGAATTTTTTACATTGACATTGCTTCTAGGGCTGTACCAATGTTTTGGCAACTGCTAATATGGCACCATCAGCAAGTTTACTGTCTGCCAGTGCCAATGTCCAAAGACATCCATGTAGAATGAAGAGAAATAAAAAATTACATGAATGGGCTTGGCAACTGATTCTCAACAGCCAGAAGCAAATAATAGGGCTGTCCTGATGCATCCATCGATGAGTGGATGTCATTTTCGATAGAGGCATGGTAGGTTTCATTACTTGTTACCTTCCCCATGCACCCTGACCATAAGTGTGAGATTATAGAAGACAGATAGAGGTCTGCACCTCAATCAAGGCAAGACACGTTGGAAGTCCACCCAATTGTGATTAGAAAAAATTGAATCCTCCAACACCCCCCCATCCTGATGCATTGATACACTATCAATAGTTCGGGTCAATGCATTGATGTTTTGTAAACTGCTATTGTGACAGCCCTAGTTATTATATATACATTTTTACAAAATGAGAAATTTGACAGTTTGCAAAATATAAAGTTTTTCTTAGTCTTCAGTCACAATAAGAGACTCATTAAATAAGAGAGGTGTTTTTGAACTTTTTGGAAACATGACCATATTTCATTGAACCCATATACTTGTTACTCCTGACTTTAATGTTGTTGAAAATTTAAAGAAATGAGTTCATGATATATAAAACTTTGATAGGCTAGAATTTGGTTTTTTGCATGCAAAAATAATTAAATGCAATTAGCTCTTGTCTAAATTTAATTTAGTTTAAATTTAATTTAATTTTTCACCTGGAACAATGTGAAAAAGCAGTTGTGCTACAGTACAACTTATGTGAGTGTGATGGTTGTTCACCAAGAGCCTTTTCCAGTTTTTTCCAGGAAATGGTTTGTTTGAATGCTGTTTTTGGTTGTTAGTATATTTTCATGATTTTTCAAGACATTATGGTGTACCCAAAGGATTTGCTGGAAATCATAGAAAAAGGCTCATTCATTGGCCTTTAGCATCGACTTCCAAGACATGCAAAAATTTATTGAGTACCCCATGTGGAAGGTGTAATATCACATGGTTCCAAAGCATTAGTAGCTCTTTCACCTGAGCTTCAAATAAGTAAGCCTTTAATGACCCTGCTTACCAGGCTATTCCCCCATGGATTTTCTTCTGGCTGCAATGGTAAAAAAATGTATTATGGAAATTTATTTATTGGCCAAAATGCTTCAGCTGGTTTTGTGAGGGCAATGAAATAAAAGAGATTTTTTGTTATTTCTAGATCCTCAATAATCTCCTTTGTGATCCCCAGGGCAGTCATGACCCACAGTTTAAGAAATGTTACCATCAATGCAAATGCATCTAGGTTGTTGTGGTCAGTCTACATGAACATGTTATCCTGTAGAAACATGTAGTCATAAGGGGCCTGTACTAAGTTCAAATTTTTTTTGCAAAGTGTTAAGACTGGTAAAAGTTGGAACTCTTTCTTGAAACTACATTGCTTGCATCTTTACAGTTGGGTCTTACGTATGAAGGAGTTTGAAAGGGAGAGGAGGCTGCTTCAACGAATGAAACGAAAAGAAGCCCGAGCAGCCAAAGAGGCAATGGCTGCTTAGTAGCAAGGTCATCGTGAGTCTAGATCGTTTCTTGTCCCATATTGTCCCCTTATTTTCCCCATACAAGATAGAATCCTGTACGGAAGTATTTGTTGCTTCAGTTCTCAAGTGTGAAATAATAGACTGTTCTCAATAGGGTCTGTTGTTCATTCATGAAACACTAATCTCAGAAAACAAATGAAGATAACAAGAAGCACCGGGATTTCGGTCACAAGAGGATATACAAAGTGAGATGGAGAGAAGGAAAAATAACCTGAGAATAGATGGATACATAGATTGGTACTCATAGCAGAGCTGTGCTTCTTTGAACTTCCTGATGATTGCAAATGGCAATATATAACTACCATCAGAAATACTCAGTCTCCTAGCCAGATAAAATTGGCAAAATACAATGTATAGGATCGCTGTCAATCAAGCACTCATAATTGAAAGGCAGTGTACCAAAAAAGCATTGCATGAGTCAACAACTATGGCTCCAAGAGCTGGAGCCATAATTTCCTCAGGGCGAACCCTACCCTCCATCATTGATGAAGGACTATAACATCAAGTCTTCTTTCATGATTCAATTTAGCCTTGCGGGTCAGTGGTCAGAAGCATCATGTATAACTGGGAAGCAGATCCCTGGGTTGAAAGATAGGATCTGTTTGGCCAGAGAAGGGACCTTTGCCCTGAGACTTGTTGCCTCTGATTCTTCTTTGCCAGACTCTGTATTAACAACTTGGGAGATATCCTGGCTGACTGTCTTGACTGTGGCCCTCTTTCGCAGTCCTTCATCATTGTGGTGAATTCCATTTGTGATCCCATTGGCACCCTTTTCATTCTTGCCATCTTTCTTACCCCTTGAATTTTCTTCAGAAGAAGACTTGATTGGTACAGGCACACCATTGGACACCTAAACATAAATGAACAGTATAACAGATAGCTGAAGTGACCATAAAAGAGTCTCTATGAGCTTAGTGGTTCAGTCCCAGGAATGCAATCAGCACATCAATAGATTTTATATTTGTTCCATTTAGGGCAGGAAAGGAAGCATATCAATTTCTCAATAAGTTAGATTTCTCCCAGTTAGGGTGAGGAAGTGATCTGGCTGACTTAGTGAGGAAGGATTTTGGATCCCTAAGGCACTTTCAATTGGGACTGGATTTGCAACCTGGGTCGACCTGGGTTCAGAAACCTTTGAAACTGCTCTAAAAGTGGTTTCAGTATCATAGTGTCTCCCTCTGACATCATCAGTAAAATTATTTTCTTGACATATCAGGTTGTACTTTTATTTAGGAATCTGTGGATATAATTTGCATCTCTACAAATGTATTATATCTTTTGTCTTACTGCAGCAAACTTTAATGAAGTTTATGTTTCCCAAATTTTCAGTTTGGACATAGAACAAAATAATTCTCACCTAACGATATGAATGACATTGCAACTCTTATTCTGGTGTTTGGAAGAAGTACTGCCCTCTTCTTGAGGGGTGGGAAGGCAATTCAAAAATCAAAACCAGCCCTTGCAGAATTCTAATGAACACAAACTTCCATTTGTTTGATTGGAATACTTATCCTGGTTAACCAGGTTAGGAACTCTGCCCAACAATCAAAAGTGTCTCTTGTTGCCTCACTTTATCATGTCTATTCCCTTTTCCTCCTGACTCCCACAAAAAGTGTGCTCAAGATGGTAGTTTTATTCTGTTTGTCTTGTCTGTTGCTGTAGATCAGTAATGCCCCGCTTGTTCAGGCTGGAAGGAACCCTTCAGGGGTGATTGAGGGCTGCACTAACAAATTCTAATTTATTTTACCTAACATTCTAATACAAAGAAGTTGAGACTTGGCTGTGATTTCCTGAGACCAACTGCCGATGAAGGTTTTGTAGACCAGACAAATTGGACTTTTGAGTCTCTAGTTTGACATCCATGCCATATATGCAATAGTAAATTCTGAAGCTTGGTGACAATCTGTTGACATACAGGCCTAGACTTGTGTTTCTTAGGTTTTCTTATTCATATGAGATTGCATCTCATGCCATTTTTCACCAAGCCAGAAAAATGGTACTGAGCTGAGTGAGCAGCTCATTTTGTGATGTGAGATAAGTGTCACTTCCTCACATGGAATGCAAGAATGTGATTTGAAAACAATACTTTTTTTTTTGGAAATTTCAAAATATTAATTTTCTAAATCCCTGGAATAGCCTTTACTTGTAACTTTTGTGAGCTGTAATACACTAATAACTCTCCATAATCTGATGAGGACTCTTAAAGTATTTCTCATCTTTAAATGGTGTGAAAATGCAGGGGTTTATAAATAGATATTAAAAAATAAGAAAATTAGGCCACTGATTCTTATGTGAAGAAAATGTAAACCACTGTCAGGCATTCTGGGTGTTGTTCTGCTCAATTTCAAATAGATTTCCTCAGCTTCATGATTTGTTTTGGTCGGCCAACTTGGAAGTTTATTTCTTTTGTCCTGTGACAAAGGTAAAAATCAGGCAAGAAATTCTTGAGTAGATAGACTGGTGGAGAAGAATGGAATATATGATCTTGGCCAACTTTCCAAAATCGTTTGCAGTTCATTCTTACCCTCTGTGCCTTTCTTTTGTCTTGGTGCATGTAGCTCTTCTTGTAGAAATCCAAGAAGAGGAAGGTGAACATGATAGCATGACTCATGAGCACATATACGAAGACTTTTGGGTAGTCACATTCCACAAACAGGAGCTGTACTGCATGCACAAAGACAGCTGCAAACTGAACCTGGAAGGAGAGATGGAAATGCATATCAGAGTGATGAACCCCAGCATCATCTTGAGCGAGAATTGAAAGGGGTGACAATCAGGGGAGAGACTTGATAATAATAATATTTTCATTTGTGGTCCTAACAGAGAGGAATCTGGCTCTTATGTCCACCCCCCCCCCCCGTCCACCCGTCCACCCCCGTCCACCCCCACCCCCCCGCTCCATGAAAATGCATCTTGGGGTAGATAGGGATGATTTCGGCGTTTTACAGGGTGGTCGCAGAAAGTTACGTTTTTCAACAGCTTTTCATTTCAAAGTAAATTGTAGATTGATCAGATGTTATACAACTATATCCTGTTCCATTGAAAAATTATTCAATCAAAAATCTTTCTCAGATCAGGAAGCAGTAGCTTTTTTTACTATAAGAATGATGCGAAATTTTCGTTTTCTTGAACGTCACTAAAGGTATGTCTCCACTTGGCAACGCGTGCGCTCTGTCTAGCTAGTCGCAGACTGTTAGGAAAAAATTTGATTTGAGGTGCTTTTCAAAATGGTCACCGCGATCGTCATTGTCGATATAGATGAAGTGATAATCAAAGTCTCGTCAGAAAATGGCTACGGAGCAAATAAATTTATTTGAGAGCTCTCAGACCATTAAATGCGTGAACTCTACATTTATATGTAGTAAAAAAATTAATGAGACTAAAATCGTGCTCAGAAAGAGAGTGAAAGACCACGTTCCAAAGAAAAGATCAAGTCGTTCATGACTTGGCTTGCAATCGTTTCTCGCGCAGGACCCACGCGTTGTTCATGCCAGTGGTGGTCAGTAGGACTGTGCGATATTGGATAGAAACAGGGTCACGATGCTGAGTCGGGAACATCGCTGATCCTCGATATAATCGACGAGAAGGGTAGGGGGGCACGGAAGGCGAAATAAAATTCCTTCTCACTACATCATCTTCGGTGTTTCCTAGTACAGTAAAACCCATTAGGACTAGGGCCGTCGCGATCCTTCGATTATTGCATCGATAGTCGGTGGCGTGAATGATTTAGAAGAAAAGTACCATATCAAAATTCTTCTGCACTTGAATGATGACACGGAACCAGAAAACTAGATGAGATCTTTGAAGGCAAAAAATGAGAATGATACAGACATTCAATTTTTCTCCTTGGTGCTTCTTCTTACATTATCAATAGCAATAGCATTGGCATACTGCATGAGTGAATGATCAGACCTGTCGACTTGACGAGGGTGACGGCCTTTAGGTTAAAAATTAAAAAGACTCTCATTCCATTTAAGAAGTCTCGAGAATTTCAGAAAAACCACTATTCGCATAAGTAATGGCCCATCTCTTACCCTGTGGGTAAGTTATTAACCTCAGGTGTATCCAATTCTATAAATGTTTACATACCTGCCTAGTTGTTTCTGCCTTCTGACTCTTAAAAAGTTGATGTAGAAGTCATTGTTCCATACATACTTCTGAATTTTCGCTCGCGTTATTCAAACGCAGTCGAGCCATTAGGCTCAAAAATTTATTGAAGAAGGAAATGTTGACTTGCCATCTGAATGGTAGTGAGGTGCTGCTTCCACCAAAGGTACTTCCTGTACTTGGGTCCCAATGCAGCCAATGTGTAGTATAGGTACATGATGATGTGCACTTGGGTATTGAGTAAGCCAAAGAAGGTGCTGTGACCACCTGTGAGACAGTGATGGCACGATGAAAAATTATGGCATGAGACCTGTATCATATGGTGTGGTTTCATATTTCAAGTTTTAATTCCAAACCTAAACTTTTAAATTTTTTAGAATTTATATTTCAGGGAGAGGATTAACAAATTGTTACCACGATAATACCAGACGCACATCGCCCCTTAGAGAGCACATAGCCCAAAGTAAAATGGTGATTGTGATCGAATGATCAGTAGCACAGAAAACTGATGATGTCCATTGTCATCCCACATCATAAGAAAAGTGTATATATTTGCAGACGTTGATCAGTACCAGCAGTATCAGTATCCGTAATTAGCAGTCCCAATGGGAGGGAACATTTTTTTCATTTAAAAATTAATTTATTTTCCTATGGGAATTTCTTGGCTGACACGCCAGAGGCTAACTGTAGCAATGACCAAATACTGGAGATAATCACCTCGTCTCAACAGGTCTCAAAATATCACCACAACTGGACAACCGGAGTGATGAATTACCGTGATTTTCCAACTTAACCTTTTTTTGCCGCTTTTTAAATTGCGGTTGCGGTTGGCTTCTGCTTGACGCCGAGCATTTAATCCTACTTGAAGTAACACCAAATTGGGTGTTGACAAGTCGTTCAACAAGAAACACGTAAAATTATATTATGTTACATAAATAAAAAATTAAATATTAAATCTGAAAGTTTAGAATTTTAATATCCCAACAAGTTGAGAGAGCACTTCCGACCTTTGAGCTTTTTAGGGGGCGATATTGTTGTTACCGATAGCTCGGAAGACACAAAAATGTTGGGATTCTAAATTGCAGGTTCTTTGCTTGAGTTTATATTTTATTTAAATTAAATTAATTTAAAGTTTATAGTTTATATTCAGGCATGTTTTTCTTGTCATTCTCGTGAACCCGGCTTACCTGGCGTGAATTTGACCCCAAACCAACAGCTGAAGGGCATGATTCCATGGTGCACGATGTGCAGAAGACTGACTTGGTCGAACTTCTTCCGCAAGATGAAGAATAACTGTTGCGAAATACACACAAAAAGAAGATATTTCACTTTTGTTTCGAAAGTGCACGTCGGCGAGGAAATATCTTGGGAACCCACCGTGTCGAACCAATCGACGAACTTGGAGAAATAAAACCACCAAGCCGCGTGAACCATCTGGTACCACGAAGAAAACGACAATATTTTATTTTATTTTTATTTATTTCGTTCCTCCTCGCCCGATCCCCCTCTTCGAAATCCGGAAAACTCACCCGAACGGCGCGAGGCCTGAGGCTGTAATCCACGGGTTGGCATGTGAGCGAATATTCAAAGAGCCAGCTGTCGATGCCCTGCAACAGAGAAGGGGGGGAGGGGGGCCGTGAGACCGCATGAAAGTACCGTCCTCCGATGAAGGACTGCCGTAACAAAGAGTAGGGGGGAGAGCTCATTTCTCCCAAGCCGCGTCATTTTTCATCACCCGTTCGATTACGAAAGAGAACCGTACGTTTCGTCGGCACGGACACTCTCACTCGTTCGCTCGCAAATTCACTCACTCGTGCGGCCCTCTAAAAAGCCTTCGCGTTTCTTGTCTATCTCTCCGTCTTCTTTCCCAATTGCGGTAGATCCCCTCTCCTGCCTAATTACTGGCGCGGGTGATGCAACCTCGTCGAAAAAACCGCATCGTATTCGTGGAAACTGCGTCGAATCTAAAGTAGGCCTAGGTCGAGGAAGGGAAACCTCATCATCGACGTCATCTGTTGGAAAATGATCGGCCGTTCCGAGTGAGCTCGCCGCGTCGGTCGATTTCGATTCGGGTTTGCCCCAGAGGGAATTCACTCTTGGGAATAGAATCCAATGCGTGATGTATCTTTTGTCGGTTAAGGCTCTCGATATTTAAATTAACAATATTTTTTTCGCACTTATTTCACCGTGTTTTCTACGGATATGGATCGTGGAGATGTGAAACTTGTCCCATTTACCATTGATTGAGAGGCCTCTGAAGGACGTTATCCGTCCCTCGACAACGAAGAAAGAATAAAACTTCGCATTGAGTACTTGCGGCTAACCACTTTTTCCCCCTTGGAAACCCCCCGCAACCAATGAAGGAGAAAGCGTAGTTTTCCTGTTGCATAATGGTAAACCCGATGATCGGTCCGCGCGTGGCTCTTCCTAGTTCCGTAGTTCCATTTGCGACTAAACGGCTGAATTCGGTCGCACGCGGAACGGAACGGAACGATCCTTCGACAGCGACGAAGCGTGTTTTCCTCCGAGCGGAAGATGGACCGTACCAGACTGAGAATGAAGACGTTGAAGAGGATCTGGAAGATGTTGTAGGCAACCATGAGGTTCTTGAGCTGGAGGGGTTCCCTGTCCCTCATGAGCCGCGGCCCGATCCACTTCATGAAGAGGACGTAGGCGATACACGCGACCGTGGTCGGGACCGGGCTGCTCATCAGGAACCATCCCTTCACCCGCTTGTCTGCGGAAAGAGAGAGAGAGGCGTTGTAGGTCCCCCTTCGGCCTCGCGTGCGCGTGGAGGCAGGACGCGTGGGAGTCACCCGAGCCGTATTCCAGGGCCCAGGAAAACTGGTCGTAGTACTCTCTGAGGGTCCCGGCTGGCGTCGTCTCGTTTCCGGCCATCCTTTCCCGGGTCAGACGCGGAGATCCTGAAATATAAAAAATTAAGGGAATCGTCGAATCGGTATCGAAATCGATGCAGCGACGACTCGATTGTCCTCGTATGGAAATTCGATCGAAAGGAATAAATAAGCGAAGCGCAATAAAAAGTTAAGTGAAACGATACCGCGAGTGAGTAGGCCAACGGCAAGGAGCTGGTTCTCTCGCTGAGG
This sequence comes from Darwinula stevensoni, assembly GCA_905338385.1. Classification (NCBI taxonomy): domain Eukaryota; kingdom Metazoa; phylum Arthropoda; class Ostracoda; order Podocopida; family Darwinulidae; genus Darwinula; species Darwinula stevensoni. The sequence continues at coordinate 10,161 of CAJPEV010005634.1, forward strand.
AAATTTAAGAGAGCCAACACGGATGAAAGAGTGAACTCTTGGAACTGGAATTTTTTGGCACGAACGGTCTTTATGTCAGGGTGTGGAATGCACTTTAGGACGTAGAGCTTTTATTTCTCATTCCAGAGCAGTAATGCAAAGATCTTTTTGCTCCATGGAATAGGAAGTAAAACCCTTGTGAAGCGATACTTGTGGTCCTTTAAAAAAATGTTGTCAGCATTTAATATTTTCATCCATGAAGGTGCATGTCCATCAAATTCCCGGACTTGCAGCACAGTTTGCAAGCACGGATTTTCTCTAAATCTAAGTTTCGTATGACGATGTGTATGACCATAGCAGGGAAGTTGATGACTGAATATGAAGCGATAGACGCTTCATTTCGAGAACTCTATAGTCAAAAACACCTATGTTCTGGCTGGTAAGCAATTGAGGTAATTATAGATCTGCTAAGAGTGCGTTCGGCTTAATTTGAACGTACAGCATCTTGCAATGGCTGCATTGCCGCCGCCGAGTCATGGGAACATGATTGAATGTCACATTTTATGAGGTTGTAACGAGACTCTTAATAGGGTCCTCGAGTGGATTCAACTCGTAACTGTACTTCGGTCAAAATTTTACACAGTGGGATCTATAAATAGAGAACATATCCCGATGACGAGGTGTTCGACAGGGGCCACCATTATCGTGGTCCCCGTCGAACGAGAGCCGTCGGGGAGACCTCAGCGGATGCTTCCCTCGCGACTCGCGATCCTCAGCGGATGCTTCCCTCGCGACTCGCGATAGGTCAGTCCATCACATCTTGCCTCCAACCATAACTCCACACAGTTATGGTTGGAGGCAAGATGTGATGGAGGTGCATCTCGTCGTGCGCCTGTCTATCGGCCTGGTGTAGACCATTGTTTTTCCTGCGGCTGCAGTCTTGTTGCGTCGACGGAAACATCGTTTCTTCAGTTCGTGCCTGCGGGGGGAAAAAGACAGCACAATACTCTCCGGCATCCTTATCAGATTTTTTTTTTTACTTCCTGAAGCCCTCATAATTCAAAGACACAAATTCTCCGTTATGCCATGGCGAAGCATATGACAAGTCTATCGCTCCACCTAGTCGAAGATTTTGATAGTTTAATGAGGTGAGCATTTCTGTTCACGGTTGCGAGAGGATTTCTTTGTAAGTTAATTTTTCGAGCATTTTTCTATTGAGTTTTCAGGGCGGAGCACCAGCTTCTTATCTGTGGTTTCCGAAAATATCAATCCCCTTATGTTTTCATGTTCTGTTATTTAGGATTTCTTCTTGCTTACATTTACAAATTTTATATTGCCTTCTTGGCAATAATGGTTCTCGTGTACTCCGTTTCCCCGAAAGTATATCAAGTTATTTGTTGCCTAGGGTCCATTTACTGTCAAAATTTCCAGCCAGCCTCCCTTTAAACTGCAGACATTTACTTTATCTCGCGGAATGCTGTGGGGAATAGTCAGGTAAATAAATATGCAGCAAGTGACTCCTCCATCGATTGAATCTACAGGGTGGCCACAAAGTCCCTTTGCATGTATTAGTAATATTAATTGTTCTCTTTTTTATACTGTATTCCCAGGTTGAATTTCACCATGGCAGACATTAATGAGTTCACGATGGAGGATGGACTAGTAATGAGTGTGTTGGTCCATATTCGTAAAAGAGACCAGACAAGGAAATAAGAACCAGATTTTCGCAGAGGTTCAATAAAACTGCTCCTTTACGCGAAATATTCCGGGCATGGGACTCTTAAGACTGACAAATATTGAAGAACTCAAAACAGCTGTCCGGAATTGCTTTTACAGTATGCAGCCTTCCACTCTGTAGAATATGTCAAGAAGAATTGGGCACGAATCCAGCTTTGTGCAGAGAATGAAGCTTTTCGAATAGAGGTACATCTTTTTTTTTTTCTCCTCCTTTCCCCCCTTTTTTTCATTTGTGGCCACTCTGTACTCGCGGCTGATTTCCTGCTAAAGCAGGAAACAGACCAGTGTTAGCGACTAGTTGAGATTCTAGCAAGGAAAGATCACTGTTATCGGCGCCATAATTTATGGAATGAAGATCGTGACGGGCATTGCCCATTAGCCGACTCGAAAACAAATAAACTATCCTCCTCTCGTGTAAGCATTTGACCCCGAAACTCTCCTGAATCTGAAAGTCTGATAGTCCAGACAAAAATTGAAGGAAACCCGGAATCCCGCCCCTCGACTGCGACCGCACCGAGATGGAACTAGACTTCGAGGTTCTCACAGTCGACCGTCGAGATGCAATCGACCATCGACCGTGTGAGGTCGAGAAACGGGTGGCTAGGGTGCACGTGTCCCTGGCATTGTCCCCACTTTCAGTGGGAATGTACAAGTACATGCTGCATGGAGGCACTGATAAAGTACTAAAGTACATGGCCCGAGGGGCCACTACAAGATACAGCCGTGTTCAACCTCCCTACTGTTTTTTTTCTAGCCGTTTCTTTTTCCATTCATAAACATGTCAGTGGCCCTTGCTCGACTGCACTGCTCCCAGTTGTCGTAAAAAAATGACGAATCGTCAAACCTATCTGTTCACATCTTTCGTCTCTCATGCTGCTCCTACTTGTAAAATCTTGCCTCGATATTTATGATCCTATTGTCGCACCACTGCGACATGATGTTACGGTTCCGTAAGGATTGTCTCCGTCTCGGTAGATCACATGACGTTGAACAGGTCATTCGGACAAGTCTGTGACCTCAAAACCCCCCTGGCTCTTTCGGCTTTCCATTTTTGTGGGTCTCTTCCAAGAACAAAGGCGTCGCTTAACTCACGGTCCCGTTCTTTGTCTGTTACTGTCGTTACGGTTCCCGTTCCCTGTTATACCGAAAGTCCTCTGTGATACAGGTTTTCGCTTCCTTCGGAGGAGTTTGTGCCAAATTTGATAAGCAGACTGAAACTGCGCCAGCCTTCAAGCGCTCTAAATACGAGACTGGAAAGATTGTAATTGTTTCAGCAAAATCATGATTACCGGAAGTAATTAAATACCGCATATTGGGACAGAGTTTGTGATGTATGTGTATTCCCTGAAACATCTCGAATACCATCTAAACGGAAGTATTTTTTTTTAACGAAAATGTACGTCTCCCTTGAATAGTAATCAGAATGTTTACGTCACCCCTTAATCACTCTTTCTTCTCTTGCCCCAACCTTCTTTTTTATACTGATCAGAAACCGACCCGGAGGCTATCGTGTGCAAGCAAATACATAATAACAGCGTTGATGACTTCCTAGTTTCGAAATCGAGCGGAGCAGAACTATTCGTTATTTGTCATGCCTCCAATGGGGGCCGGCCTCGATGGCCACAACCAGGAAGTTTTTTTTCCATTATTTTCGACGCCTTCGAGGGAGGGGACGGGGAAAAAAAGGTTGGGACTGTTAGGAAATAAGGAAGACAGCTCGGAGATGGCCACATCTGCGTCAAAACTCAGTGAAAGTGAAAGGAACGATTTCGTGTTACGCGTAACAGATGATATAACATGTTTGTTTTTTTTTTGCGCCACATTCGGGCAAAAGTGGAAGAAAAGCAAGCGCGACTTCGACGGAGCCGCCCAGTCGGGATGGGATCGGCAAGACGAGATCGCGCAGAGAATCGAATCGAAAGAGGTAAAAGATCAAGGCTAAGGGCACGAGTAGAAGCCAGCTTGCGAAACCGGCATGCATTCATTCATCAAGCCCCCTCGTAAAGGCTACTTTTACTCCCCCGTCACCTTGAGACCCCTTGAGGCCCCGCGCCTCAAGATTAATTTCTCGC
>CAJPEV010005635.1:0-13942 GCA_905338385.1 Darwinula stevensoni
ATCCAATCCATGTTGATTCAATGTTCTGTGTTACCTGGGTTGGACATCTTGGAGATCGTCATGGGACATGTTCAGTACGCGAAGCAGATATCGTATCGTCGCTTCCCTGTGGTTTTCTTTTTTTTGTTGCCGGTATTATTTAAATAAATTATTTTCGAAATGGCCAATTTGATTGGAACCAGATGAACTCGTGCAGGACCGAACCGGCAGCGATTCCAATGGCCTCGAAAATCAAGAGAACTTCAGGTCTCTATTGTAGGATTCTGCTTTCTACCAGTTTTTCCTGGAAACTGATTTCTGAAACAGAAATCTGTACATCAGCTTTCCATTTTGATTCGGTCCTTATTCACGGACGAATGCTGCTTTCCCCTCCCCCCCCCTTTTTTTATCTATTTATTTGAGTTACTGGCAATACTCAGAAATAAGTATTGTAAGAAGACCTTGGGATCCTTCTAAGAAGTCCTTGTCATCCCTGAGTCTTATAAACAAAGTGTAGCAGAGCCGACGCGCGACCATGCAACGGATCGAGAAGCGCCCGCACATCCATCATCAGCTGATCCAATCTCTGGATCGGAGGGATAGGACGACCACTCGGCAAGGGGAAGCGGACGGGAATGCCTCTTCAAGCGCCGAAGGTGATCGTCGAAAGCTGGAAGATAAGGGGACGGGACGAACTCGCGATCGTGGAGGTCGTCTACGGTCGATGGTGGATGCTCTGTGGGCCGCGAGGTTCCGGCCGTGCCTCTTCGAGTTCCCTCGAGTCGGTGCGTCGTCCGGACGCGGTGCTGTGACCCCCTTCGCTACGAATTCAATTTTTACAGGTGATTCTCCCTGCAGGCGAAAGAAGAATCCGGAGGCACCTCTCCCCGTGCTGCCTCCGGTTTCTTCCTTTCAGTACCTTGCGTCTTTGCGAAGCGAAGAGGCCTCGAAATTTCGCGCGGCGTGTGTGCTCTGTTTCCTGACTCTGAAAATCCTGCTGCCCCATGTGACTTTCGAAGTCGGCCCGTAATGATGGCGGTTGTGGTGGTGATATCTGTAGTCATGTCACTTATCAAAACTCATACAGTCATCATCCATCCATCAGGGTCCGAGAAAATCGCAAAATTTGAAACTGGCCCGGGCTTGTCAGAAGAAAGTTTCATCCCATGGGAGCGAATTAAAGCTACTCTATAACGGCGTACTGATGCGGTTAATGAAAGACAGGCTATTTTCCGGTAATTCTCCACCATTCACTCGACCTGCATAATCCTCATCATTCGTAGATTTCGTTATCTACGTGCTATGAATATCGGGAGTGTTTTATTTTTTTATTTATTGATAAGGTCAGGCTTGAAGTCGGCGGGACTCGATGGAACATAGGGCTAATCTTGGTCGCGTATACTTTGAAAGCTGCGTCATGTCCCAAGACGTCTATTGTAAGGGCATTTTTTGTGAAATGATGCGAGATTAGATTATAATGGAATTCAAGGATTCTCAGTTCAAATGACGGATATTGATATTTGGAGAATTCTCCGCGCAGAAGCTGTGCAAGAGTCCCTTATTATATAGAATTGGGCCATTAGAACATTTTACGACCTTATTCGGTTTCCATACCCCCCCCCCTTGCGTATTCTTGCGTATTATTCAAACAACGTAGAGACTTGGAACTTTCGGGAAACGAATTTTAGTGTTTTCCTAACGATATAAAAAACAAAAGACCCCATCTTCTATGCAGTGCGTTTTCTAAAGCTTCGAACAGAAAGGTTTTTTCCACCTTTTACTTTTAACAGATCCAATATCACTCCCACACCCTCCCCAACGTTTCATAGAGCAACTGCCATTTTCACCCTGCGATTCGTCAAAGTGCCAAGTAAAGCCATAGATTTCATAACCCGTCGACAATGGTACAATTCATTTGGACACATGATGAATGATTTCTCTTGCTTGACGTCGTAGAGACTGCATTTTACGCTGTGTCCTCGTCGTAGCATTCACAACGTCGTAGAATATATTCTACGACGTGTAGAATAGACGTACCACAGTAGTACTAAAGGATTACTGTGGGACGTCGTAGCATCAGAATCGATACTACAGAATACTACGATGAGAATTGGCATAAAAAGCAGCATTAATGGCGTGAAGGGAGAGACATAATTCAAGCAGTGCTGGAACTCCATCAACCTCATGCACGGATAATATACATTGTGTGACTTCACTTTGAACGACTGTCGATTCAGACGACCTAGGTACATGAAACTTTCAGAAAACAAAATTTGCGGTGTTTCCAGTGATATCACATTGGAAAAAACCACAAAAGAGGGAGCGATTTTTTGAGCCACCCTGTAGTAATCGTGTTAATCCATTAGCCTTTACCTTCCTTGCAGGTCGGTCATATGTAATCATGGCCAACAGTTCCGAAAATCGGTCTCCAGATGGTCGTCAGATCACTCCTGGAAAAGAAGAGAAACCTGAATGCAACTCAATCCAGGAATCCGTGAAGGAGATGCTACGGGAAACGGAATGTCACTTTTCGTGGTGGCCGGACGAGCACGGCGGCGTTCGTCGTGTCCCGAGCCAGGTTTCCAAAATCGAAGAGAAACAAGTTATCCACGAAGAAGATGGCGAGCCCGTACTCATGGCGGCATACGGCCTCCTGCTCGCTTATGAACACGGCCGACAAGGAGATCTCTCGAGAGCTCGCGATATTCTACGGGGAATCCAGTCGGACATGGGGAAGCTGGACGATGCCACGCAAGAAGAAAGAGAAGCACTCCAATATCTCACGAGTTGCGACCTCGCCCATGTGTATTTCTTGTTTGAGGATTTTGAGGGAGCCAGAGAGATTCTCCTGAAAACACAAAAATTTTCGGACTTACCAGAGAAAGTGAAAGCTGAAATTCTGTGTGCAAAAGCAGGTGCCTTCTCTGAGTGCTCCATAGAATGTTATCCGTATGCCCTTGAAGTGTATAGGAAAGGAGTTACGATGGATCCAGGAAACTACAATCTTCACTTAGGGGTGGGAATAATGCTAAGAAAAATCCGTCGTGTTGAATTCAGTAGTAATCTTCCCACAGATGAAGAAGTCATCGCACTGAGAAGGGCGGTCGAGATCAAGAGGTGCCCGAACGGTTTGATATATCTTGCCGAATCATTGAAAGACTCGGTAAGATCTGCAAGGCTTTCAAGAGGCTACCCCACGATCGATCGCCGAACGAGACGCAGACTTACTCAAGAGGCCCATGCCCTGTTCGTAGAGGCTTCTCGGTGTCCATCTCTGAACGCAAAGAACCTCGTGAGATGCGGGGACGGCCTGATGAGACTTCCTCCGGAATTGAGGGACCCGCACAAGGCCGAAGAATGCTACCTGAATGCATACGCCATGTGTCCGAGCAACAGCCTGGTGAATCACAAGCTGGGAATATTCTACTGGAGGCAGGGGGACTCAGAACAGGCCAAAATGCATCTGTTGGCTGCCATCGATCTTCCCTATGGCAACGGAAACTTCACAGCACATGCGACATACGTCTCGCTGATGCTGAACGAAACGGAGTTTGATGTTGCCGTCGAGTGGCAAGAAATGCTGAAGAGATATCCAGAACTGCCGCACCAAATTCAGTTGCACATCGTTCAAATGCAATACTTTTCCGAGTATCAGCCAGAAGCTGGATTACGTCATGCTGAAAATGCCCTCGACACCTTGCTACAATTGAAGAAATTCACACGGGTCTGTTTCTTCCTGGTTTCGCCTGTACTTCCCGTTTGCAGATTTTTCGTTCACGAGCCGCCATTGATATGCTGCTGTTTTGCACTGGTGGCTCTCATGCAATATCCTGCATAAGGTAATTTGGGGGAATATAGTCCTACTAAATGAAACCTGGTCATAACGGCCCATCAGGGTCGAGTTGGACTTTTAAAATGTTTCTAAAATACAGATTCATATATCTTTTACTAAATCTAAATCTAAATCTAAAGTGAACGTGCGTTACGAGTGTAAACTAAGAGGTCTTACATTGCAGGAAAAACGTTCCTTAGATAGGTCAATGCAGTGGTTCCATGAAATTAAGGATGTGTCCATATTACCCCAAATCGAGATGTCCATATTACCCCATATCGGCTTGCATGACAAAATTAACAGCACTGTCCGCAAACCGCAAGTGAAAGGGCTAGCACTTTCCACAAGCATTCTGGACCATAGCATAACTTTGATGAAATGGTTTCTGTATCCATGCTGCTAATTGGAAATACACGCTTAAGTTGCTCAAGGCTCATATCAGTTTCAGGGTCATGAGTCAAAGAATCGCATGCATATGACTTTCAAGACATCGATGTATCCCAAATTCCTGTGACAATTGGATCAATGAACAGGTCTAAACATTTCGACAATTGCATGTGCTCTTCGATAGAACCATTTTTTAAATTCGCCCAAACGAATTATTCAGTCTGTAAGGGGATTCATTGTGGAGGGCCATTTTACCCCAAAGGCCATATTCCCCCAAGTTACCCTAAGATTCACTACTGATCACATAGCCAAAGAGTGATATGGATCAAGTATCTTTCATTATGGTTTTTAGTACGATACCGTGAGTACTTCGCTTTGAGGTCAAATATGGCTTCCATGGATTGTCTTTGGGAATTTCGTAGTTCCTATAAGAAACCCAGAGGTGCCTTAGAGGAAGCCAAAGTTCCTATGGGCTACCAATAGGAACCTCCAGAATCCTATAAGAAACCAAGACGATGTTCTAAAGGAAGATCAAATTCCTATGACGTAATGTGAAAATCAATTTTCGATGGCTTTCCCTTTCTTCAATTACCCCCCCCCTCCCCCCTCCTTCTTTACGGGATTCACTAACGTTAGGCTTAGGCCTAACCAACAGACTGCCTTCAGATCGCGCCAAGGCCTAACTTTTTTCTTTCCAAAGAAACTCAATTCTCGACTTACGGCACCAATTAGGCCTATGAGGGTGAATCCGTTGCAGTCGGCTAATCCCAGGCCTATTCACACTTTCACGAACCATTTCAGAGAGAACTTGTAACGTTAGACTGATTTAAGGTCTGTTTCTCGTTTCATGGACCATTTCTGTGCGGACGTGGAACGTTACGCCTATCTGGAGATCCTTGAACCATTTCGAATAGGTCTGAGGACCCGGCAAAAAGTTCCGGCCGGAAATATTAATGGCTTCACTCGGTTTGTGATGGACTTTTCCAGCAGCCGTGCAGGAGACGTCACTGGTCCCAATTGGGAATTAGAATATAGGCATTCCTCGACTGGAAAAGCAGAAATCGGGCAGAATACAGCGTGGAATTCCAACTGGATCCGGTTGATTCATTCCAGCTGGAAACAGCATACCCCTTTACTACTGGCCTGGTTGGAAATGCTGCAGTTCCTGCTGGAAGTGGCTCACATTCACGGATGGAAAGCTTGCTGTTTCTAACTGGGACTTTTGCTGGAGAGGGAATGCCTCCAGGAAGCATGAAATCCATGGCGTGCGCCATCCTGTTAATTCAGGGATGTCCGGATGAGATATCTCCATATCTCCATATCCCACCACATCCATCAGTCACAGATAACTACCGTTTCAATCTCTGCTCAACTCATGTACTCAGCACAAAAATGTCTCATACATTAAAGAAACAGAAGATCCAGACGCCGATACAAGGTTGAAGTAGTCCTGAATCTGGCATAAGTTCAGCATGGTATCCGGAAACACTTGTAGACGGTACTGGAGCAAGCACTCTAAGCCTAATTGAACGACAGCTAATTTCATTTTTTTTTAAATGGCGAAATGGAGCATCACAAACAGCAAAAAAGCCCCTTTTCTTCATCTACAAGTCAATATCTTTCTTATGTTGAGAGAGGAAGAAACATGCCTAAATTCGTTCCTGTTGATGCTTTCAGAGAGGACTACGAGGAGGTTGAACTTCGCTACGGGAGGGGGTTGAAGAAAGGTAATAATTGCTACCAAAGCCTATTGATAGGGTCTGTAGGACCCTTTAAGATCCTATTACAAATCTTAAGGGGTCTCATATAGGAAGGCGACGTCCCTAATGGTTTCCTATTGGATTCTCATAATGTACTTCCTATAGGAAACCTCTCGTAGGTTCTTGAAGGAATCCTAAATAATTTTTTCGTTAGGACATCGAACCACTGCGTTCGATGAAATTTTCATACCATAAGTTTTACAGATTCCTCACACGTAAGCGTTTTACAAAACATTAGCACGTATTTGAAGCGGCGAGCTTCATAGAGCTTCCGTTCGCATGCTCTAACGGGGGACAGGAGATGATTGTGGAATGAGCGGCTGCCACCTGCTCTCGCGCGGAGGTATTTCTATCGTTTAGCACCAAGTCTTGCGAACCTTTCAAGAATGTTCCAGACTCTTCCCTGCCTTCCTCAACCGAGAGAGCTGTCGTACTGTCAGTATTACCATGAGATGAGCATGGTTCCTGAACATTCCTTAGTATGGGATAAATTGGGTGTATCCGCCTCATGAAGATCTATTTCAAGGTTGAGACAAAATCTGGGCAAGACAGAGACAGATATATTAGATTCAAAATCAAATAAGAAATGGGACGGGGATAGAGGTTTCATTGACAGCACAGTTTTTTTTCACGCGGGGACATCATAGAGCTCGACGATATGGGATTTACACTGATCGATATCGTATCAATGATGAATCTGGTGTCCTCTAGTAGAGGAACTGCAGTGTTGCTGCATAGCTGTGAGATGCTACATCGTCATGGTCGATATTCCCTCCAGCAACGATTTCAGTCTCAATGTCTACTCCGATCACAATAGCAATAAAGTCCTTGCCAATAGATTTCTGTCAGATATTGAGAGCAAATCATGCAGCAAAACAATCAAGGATGCTTTGCGTAAAAATAGCTCTAATTGAAGGCGGAAACGAGGGAGAAGAAATGAAGGAGGCTCTTAACTCTTATGGTGTTAAGGGTCACCCACCAAGTGTGATGCACCAGGCCCTAGAATAGGGTAACTTGGGGGAATATGGTCATAAAAAGTGAAACCTGGTCTTAACGGCCCATTAAGGTCGAATTTTGACTTTTACGATTTTTCTAAAATATTGATTTATATATTTTTTTTTACTAAATCCCAGCAAGGCACATGCGATAAACAGCATGGATATTGCGCCTTTGGATCATTTCCAAGTTTTTCCCAAGAGGCCATATTACCCCTATCGTTGCGGGAATATGGCCACTTTTCAAGAAACAACTCCAGGTTTTCGAGGTACGTGTGAAATGTGGTGGAACATGCTGAGTGCCTTGAAACATAATAAAGGAAGCTCAGCAGTTGAAAAAGAAACCGCATCGAGGACAAGCACAAAAGTCATTGCATGACTCGAGGACCCGTTGTGGAAAGAGCGATTGCAACGCTCGTATCTTCTCGTTTACTGGATATTTCGTCCGGATGTCCAGTACGTCTATCCATAAATCCAGAGGAAGTGCATTGATGACCTTTTGGTGCCTGAGGTCCCACATGACAAGAAGCTGACTACCGATAGGTCATTGCGGTACTACCATAAAATGAAGGATGTGTCCATATCACCCCAAATCGAGATGGCCATATTCTCCCATATCGGCTTGCATGACAAAATTGACAACACCGTCTACAAACCGCAAGTGAAGGTTCTAGCACTTTCAACAAGCATTCTGGACCATAGAATAACTTTGATGCAAAGGTTTCTGTATCCATGCTGCTAATAGGAAATATACGTTTAAGTTGCTCAAGGCTCATATTAGTTTCAGGGTCATGAGTTGAAGAATCGCATGCATATTACTTTCAAAACATCGACGTATCCCGAATTTCTGTGAGGGTACTATAGATAGATCAATGAACAGGTCTAAACCTTTCGAAATTTGCATGTACTTCTCGATAGAACTATTTTAAAAATTCGCTCAAATTAATTATTCAGCCTGTTATGGGATTCATCGTGAAGGGCCATATAATCCCAATGGTCGCCATATTTCCCCAAGTTACTTTATAGAAAACCTGAAACATTATCACTTTCTCTCTTAATCTTCACGCCTGGTTCTGCTCATGCTCCGCAGGTTTATGAGTGCTCCCATCCCCTGTCAAGGGATGGACGACGTCGGAATGTGAAGTATCCACAAGTGAATGCTGCCCATAAGTTTCTGTCGGACGGGTTTGCGAACCTTCGCGAACTGCTCCCTTGGGAGTGGGACCGCATCGAGATCATGACGGGGAAGCTGAACGCGTGGATCGACGAGTACGTCCAGGCACCAGGAGACGCCTGTTGCACGTAAACAAGGACTCGCAATTGGTTTTGCTACAAGTTTGTACGGATTGAGCTAATTTTGCATTCTCTTAATCGGTGGAGTCAGGCGTCACTTGTGCCTTGCCAATCAGGATGTGCCTGTTCGTGTACCTTCGGAAGATTTCATCTCGCCTCCCGTTTCGAATTCATTTTCTTGGGATTTGCATTTTGGATTGCATTTTCATGGATTGTCGGCCTACAGTACTTTCCCTTGCTTTTCTCATGCTTCGCTATTCGAAGCATTCCGGTTCGTAATGTCAAAAATGAAGCTGTGATCCTTGAGTGATGCTTCTCTCACTTAATAAATGATGAATTTCATCCTGTAATTTACTTTCTTGGTTGAATGCATTCCTGCCCTTGTGCATTTTCCCCAATGTGACTGCATATTAAACTGTGATTCGAATGTGATTAAATCTGTAAAAATGCTTGGATTACTTGTATATTTTGACTTTTTTAGGGTGAAGGAGGGCAAATGCATCCTATTTTCATGTAAGACTAGCAGTAATTTTCGAATATTTTTCTAAAATATTCCAAGAACGCTTATTCAATAAAGTTACCATCTTGTTCGTATGACTAGCTGCTGTCTCTTCGATAAAATCTGGGTCTAGTAAGCAAGCCCATAATAGGTACCTTGGGTTCCAGGCGACAATCTCTACTCACCTCGAAGGACGGCAAAGAAAATCTAAATATCAGAATTCGCATATATTAGGTATGCTGGCAAATTAAATTAAACGTCAATTCCGATTTCAAACACATATTACAATAGGAAAAGGATTGGAGGACCTGGAGCCTTGAATCCCGTTCTTCTTTCTCACATTCACTCCACCTGCATCCCTAACGGATCCTGCGAATTTCCCCAGAGAATATTTTATTATCTGCAGGAGATCCGGCTTGACGTGGAAGGAAACTGACCCAGCAGTATGAAGGCTTTTCTTCTTCGTGTCTCTTTCAATGGCTTCATTCTGTTCGAGTTTTTTTTTGTGGAGTGTGATGTAGTCTTCGGGTTTTAGGGGATTACTTTCTCAAATGACGTGGGACGGAAGTTTGTACGGTTTGAGCTAATTTTGTCCTCCTCGATAGTCAAAGACTCTTCGGCGTCTTCGCTCAAAAATCAGACATTAAGATAAATCCCGGTTGATGCATGAATTGGCATAGCAGGCTTTTGGGAGAAGAAAATGGGAAGGCAAAAGGTGCTGTTACCCTGGCAGGCAGGCTTAGAAATGGATCATTATTAATTTAAAGCCACACCTATGGCGGTTGAATCAGATTAATGAAGATCTGTAAAATCATCTCAGACTACATCTCTATTTCCTAAAACTGGCAAACAAAAAAATTATTGACGGAAAAAAATCATGAGAGCTTTGTGACTCCAGTAATTTCACCAGGTGCCTTTCTATGAAATTGAAGGCAGTGTTTCGAGTCAAGTTTGCCAAACTGCCAGCAACAGCACAATTCCCTTTCATTTCTGACATAGTAAAATCTAAAATCGTAGTATCCAGCAAGATGCATATAGCGATCGTTTTCAGCCATCATATGCCTCGCTTTACTTTCAGGTTAGTCACATAAAATCAGAATTAAGCGACATCATGGCCAATAGATCCGAAGATCGGCATTCAGATCGATCCTGAAAGAGGAGAGAAGAATGAATGCAAACCCATTCAGGAATCCGTGAAGGAGATGCTGGAGGAAACCGAATGTCACTTTTCGTGGAAGACGTTTGAGAGCGGACGTAATCAACGTGCAGAGAGTCACATTTCCAAAATCGAGGAGAAACAGATCATGCATGAAGAAGATGGTGGGCCCATGCTCATGGCAACTTACGGCCTCCTGCTCGCTTATGAACACAGTCGACATGGAGATCTCTCGAAAGCGCGCGAAATTCTGCAGGGAATTCAGTCGGATATAGAGAAGATGGATGATTCCACGCCTGAAGAAAGAGCAGCACTCCAATATCTCACGAGTTGCGACCTCGCCCATGTGTATTTCTTGTTTGAGGATTTTGAGGGAGCCAGAGAGATTCTCCTGAAAACACAAAAATTTTCGGATTTGTCAAAGAAAGTGAAGGCTGAAATTCTTTGCGCTAAAGCAGGTGCCTTCTGCGCCTTTTCTGCCGAATGGTTTCCGCATGCCCTTGAAGTGTATAGGAAAGGAGTTACGATGGATCCAGGAAACTACAATCTTCAGTTGGGAGTGGGCTTGATGTTGAGAAAAATCCGTCGTGTTGAATTCAGTAGTGTTTTCCCCACAGATGAAGAAGTCATGGCACTGAGGAAAGCAGTCGAAATCAAGAGGTGTCAGAACAGTTTGATATATCTTGCCCACACTCTGGAAGATATGCATAGAGCTGCAAAGGTTTTTGGGCACAAACTCATGATCGGTCGCCAAATGAGACACAGATTCACTGAAGAGGCCCATGCCCTGTTAGTAGAGGCTTCTCGGTGTCCATCTCTGAATGCGAATAGCTTGGTGAGATGTGGCGAAGGCCTGATGAGACTTCCGCCGGAAATGAGGGACCCGCGCAAGGCCGAAGAATGCTACCTGAATGCATACGCCATGTGTCCGAGCAACAGCCTGGTGAATCACAAGCTGGGAATATTCTACTTGAGGCAGGAGGACTCAGAACAGGCTAAAAGGCATCTGTTGGCTGCCATCGATCATCCCTATGGCAACGGAAACTTCACAGCACATGCGACATACGTCTCGCTGATGCTGAACGAGATGGAGTTTGATGTTGCTGCCGAGTGGCAAGAAATGCTGAAGAGATATCCAGAACTGCCGCACCAAGTTTCGTTGCACATCGTTCAAATGCAATACTTTTCCGAGTATCAGCCAGAAACTGGATTACGTCATGCTGAAAATGCCCTCGACATGTTGCTGCATTGGAAGAAACCCATACAAGTCTGTTCCTTCCTGGTTTCGCCAGTACTTCCCGTTTGCAGATTTTTCGTCCACGATGCTACCATCTTGCACTGGTGGCTCTCACTCGATATCCTGCATAAGAGTCACTACTTATCCGTTTCCGTTCGCATGTTCTAACGGGGGGGACAAGAGATGATTGTGGAACGATTGGCTGCCGCCTGCTCTCGTGCGGAGGTATTTCTGTCGTTTAGCGCCGAGTCTTGCGGACTCTTCAAGAACGTTTCAGACGTTTCGAGAGAGCCGTCGTACTGTCAGTGTTACCATGAACAGGGTTGCAGTAATTTCATTAGTATGGGATGAATAGGGCGTATCCGCATCGTGATGATCTGTGAATCTGGTGATTAATGGAGTCATTAGCAGATTTGAGAAGTTTGGTGACTTGGGAAAAACGTTCTGAATATTTAATTCCCCCTGTCATTTGCTTCATTGGAGTCGGAATTGGACATCACTAACTAGAGATATGGGTGCCATTCAGATTTCCTATTACAAGGTTGAGGCAAAATCTGGGCAAGCCAGAGGCAAATTATTAGATTCAAAATCAAATAAGTAATGGGACGAGGAAAAAGGCATAATTGACATTGCGTACTTTTTTTTCCCGCGGGGACAGCATAGAGCTGGGCGATATCGTATCGATGCAAAATCTTGTGACTTCTATAATCTAGTCGAGGACTGCTGCTGCATATCTGTGAAATGCTAAATCGTCATGCTGATAGTCGATACTTCCACGTGGATAACAGTAACGACTTTAATCTCATTGTCGACTGTGGTCACAATTGCAGTGAAGTCCTTGCAAATAAAGATCTGTCCGATATTGAGAGCAGACCATGCAACAAAACTGTCGAGGATGCGTAAATGTCGCTCTTATTAAAGGTGGAAAAGTAGGAGAACAAATGCAGGAGGCTCTTAACTCTTAAGGATTTATGGGAATGATCCATCATGGTGATGCGCCAGGTTTAGAATATGGAAAACCTGCAACACGATCACTTTCTCACTTAATCTTCACGTCTGGTTCTGCTCACGTTCCGCAGGTTTATGAGTGCTCCCATCTCCTGTCAAGCGGTGGACAACGCCGGAAGGTGAAGTATCCACGAGAGAATGCTGCCCATAAGTTTCTGTCGGACGGGCTTGCGAACCTTCGCGAACTGCTCCCTTGGGAGTGGGACCGCATCGAGGTCATGACGGGGAAGCTGAACGCGTGGATCGACGAGTACGTCCAGGCGCTGGGAGACGCCTGTTGCATGTAAACAAGGACTTGCAATTGGTTTTGCTGCAAGTTTGTACGGCTTGAGCCAATTTTGCATTCTCGTAATCGATGGAGTCAGGCGTCACTTGTGCCTTGCCAATCGGAATGTGCTTGTTCATGCATTTTCGGATGATTTCATCTCGCTTCCCGTTTCGAATTCATTTTTTTTGGGGGGGATTTGCATTCTGGATTTCATTTTTATGGATTGTCGGCCTACAGTACCTTCCCTTGCTTTTCTCATGCTTCGGTATTCTAAGCATTTCGGGTCGTGATGCCAAAAATGAAGCTGTGATCCTTGAGTGATGTTTCTCTCAATTAATAAATGATGAATTTCGTCCTGTAATTTTCTTTCTGGGCTGAATGCAGCGCCTGCTTTCTGCCAATGGCCAATGGCGGCTGATACATCGGTACAGCCATAATAGTTGTTATTTATTGCCGAGAAAGGGAAGTCTGGCAAGATCGAACCCGAGATCCCCTTGCTCTGCAAAGAATCCTTGACTTCTTCTCTCAGGATTCAGATTTTAAGAAAAGGTAAATCCCTAAATAATTCCTAAAATGGCACAGCAAGCCTTAGAAAGACGAAAGTGAAAAGCAAAGATTGTTCCACCCTGATGAATGAGTTCAGAAATTAATTGCAATTATTATTTTTTCTTTTTGCTATATTTGAAAGAGAGCCCCGCCCCCACCCAAACTGCAAGAAACCATCGACGAACAAACTCGGGGAAACGGAAAGCGAAGAGGATTAACATTGGATTAACGATTTGATTCCAGGAACCCGAAAGGCTTAGCGTTAAGGAGTCTTGTCCATTCTCAACATCTGACTTCTTTTCAATTAGGTCTGATACGATTGCCTCGGCGCATCATACCCTGGTGAAATTTTGAGAATCAATGGAGAACAAACTCATACTAGCGAGTGTGGTTGCGCCTTCGGCGCTCCATTACCTTGGAGAGTCATTAATTAATTTATTCCTTGCGAAATGGCAAACACGTATTTCAAGTACGTCCCCATTGAAATACATGATATATGGGGACGAAAGCCTTGATTTTTATCAAAATCTTTACCTATATGAT
This sequence comes from Darwinula stevensoni, assembly GCA_905338385.1. Classification (NCBI taxonomy): domain Eukaryota; kingdom Metazoa; phylum Arthropoda; class Ostracoda; order Podocopida; family Darwinulidae; genus Darwinula; species Darwinula stevensoni. The sequence goes on from CAJPEV010005635.1 coordinate 13,504, forward strand.
TTATATTGTGCCTAACTTGAAATCTTTTCTTGTGTGCCTTTTTGTAAGGGTGGAGAATACATATTGAAATACTTCCCTCCTATTAATCTACGCAAAGGGGACATATTTCAAAAGTAGGATTTTTTCTCTACTCGGCCATCAAACAGGCACTTCTGAGGGTTGTTTAAATTTTCTGTTTCTGTTTCGTTGGATCAAAACAAATTCAGGAAAATGGGACTGAAAAAATGCCGTTTAGCTAAATTTTTTTTTCTTCTGAAAGGTAGACTCAGGGAACTCCATGCCACCAAATTTCAGCCTTATCCGTTTTCCCTTTTTGTTGGCAGAAAAAAAAATGTTTTTGGAAAAACGACCCACCGAAAAGCTGCGCTCTGAGTAGACGCATGACAATAGTTGACTTTTTCCTTAAATCAACATCACGGCTGTTATGCGTGCGCCAGCT
>CAJPEV010005636.1:0-13938 GCA_905338385.1 Darwinula stevensoni
AATATATATTATATTATAATATTATAATATATATTATTTTATTCATTTGTTTTTTTCACCCCCTATAGACTCAATGCATAAAACTTCGTTGATTAATAATTAACCCCACGCAAGCAAACTGATGAGAGCCCGAAGCAGTGTAGTTTGAGAAGTAGGTGTATGCATTTTAAATAGTCCCAGAAGTTATATATATTTTTTACTTAATTGCATATAGCAAAAAAATAGGAAAACTAGAAACTTGCCCATATGGCGAGCAAACATTGCCTCGATGTTAGCAGAAAAGACGAACATTCGTGCGAGGACCACTGATTCATTGACAACCCTGCCTATCACTTGACTCTTACCTGCATATGGGCGCTCGCCTCAGTTTTCAGATAGATGTTGGGGAGCTGTAAAGACCTTTCTTAGATCTAACGTAAAAACGGAACTCTGTAAACCCAACGTTAGGGACATCTATATATGTGCCGGCCCAAGGCATGGTTACCTAGTTAGAGTTAGCCTACATGTCTAGTTAGAGTTAGGCCTATGCCTATAGCCTAGGCGTACCTGTCTTATCTGCGTTTTCCAAAATGCCTCACAGGGAGAACAAGTTAGGAGAATGATGGCCTTTGCAGCGTTCTTGGTATGTGATCTGGTGGCCGCCTCATGGAGAGCTTGTAGAGGACTGTCCATCCCATTTTTCACCTCATTTTCAACATGGAAAGCATCAAATTCTGATTCACTATTGGAGTCAACCCATTTTGGCCTTCCCCAGACATTCCAGTCATATCCCAGGACTTCAGTCTTCACACTCCTGCGTCATGAAAGTAGCCAGAGATAAACTGATGTCCTGTGAAGATCTTATCTCCTTTGGCTACCAGAGGTGAATTGCATTTAAGACAGTGCTTCTCAACCACGCATGACCCCAAAAATCACTTTTGTACTATTCACGACTCCATGCACTGAGCGAAGTTAGACAGGCGATTTTAGCGCATAGGTAGGGGACTACCTATGCGCTAAAATCGCAAAGAAAAACGTAACTTTGCATTTAGTTGCTGGTTTGTGACCCCAAATATTATCTTTGTGACCCCGAATGGGGTCGTGACCCCTGGGTTGGGATTTGCCCTGATTTAAGACCATCAGTTGGAAACCCTTCTGATCAAACATTTGCTAATTTTTCAGTTACCTTTCTTTAAAAGCAGAGTGACCAGTTATATAAGATATATTTTAACTGGCAAAATTTCAGGTAATCAGCATACAAGTTTTTATTATTATCTAAAACAACAATTTGTGCAAACATTGGCACATGGCACTTGATCTTACCGCTTTCAATTATGTCTAGACTGGCTGTCATTTTCTGGTTAAATGTCATATGGAGTCATTGACATTGAGTCATTTGCACCATTTCATTATGGCTGTTGAAAAAATTCTAGGACTCTTACCCCTTCTTTAATGTGGCAACTATCAAAGGCAGCATATATGCAGTCTCATGATCACATGATAAAGGTGACAGTAAATAAACTTTGATAGGATACAGTTGCAGAGTTTTTTGCTTGTGGGCCTGGATTCCCTGAGGTGCATAGTTCTCAACTCAGAACTTTCATATATTTTCTCATATGTCTTGCAGCACAAACTTTTCTGGATTATAGCAGTGCAGAAGAATAAGCATGTAACAGGCTTAGCTTATTGCTTGTACAGTCATACAGCAAGGACTGAGTTGTTTGGTGTCATCCTCCATTGAAAAACTGATTAGGCCTAGACAAATTATTCTGAAGTGAAAGTCAAAGCTTTGGCCTGAGCTGACACATTCATTTAACAAGTGCACGTCTCCTTCTGTGAGGATCTTTTCAATGAGTCTACCTGCCAATTTTGTATCACCTCACTTAGCTGTTTGGTTGTTGATTAGAGCAATTAAATAGCTGAAACTCTTCGAGTTGAATATATTATTTTGCTTTTATCTCTGTGAAGGTGGCAGTATTACATGGAAGTTTTCTTTTACATTTCTTCATTCAAGTGAATCATACCATTGACTTCATACAAGTTCTTCATACTTATCTATTCAGTCTCAACTTTTTAAGTAAGCCACCAGAAAAGGCAATATATGAAACCTGAAACAATTTTCCCCCTAAATATATATTTGCCAAACAGTTGGCTTACCATTGAATTTTGTACATTTCTTTGTACCTAATCTCATAGTTCTACCCTTTCAGAGAGAAACCTTTGTTTTTATTTTTTGATGCATCTCATTTCCAACTGATATGTTGGCCAGTATGAGGATAACATGCTGTTGAAGCCTGTTGTCCAGATGTATATGAAAGATTCCTTACTTGAATCCTTTGCTCTGAAGTTGTTTTTTGATGTCATTGGACATTTTTTGAAGAGCCTTCTCTCCCAAATCATTGAAGCATGACTTGTGTGACATGACGAATGTTATTTCGGCTGTTTCAGTTCCTTCCTGGGAATCTATCTTCTCCCCAAGCTTGATGTCTCCACATTTCACTGGAATGATTGCAACATCATGTAATCTCAAAACTCTTCAATGTATTCAAGTACTATATCGAGGATGTCCAAAAGAGATGCTTACCACATGAATCCGGGAGTGTTGTGAGGATGCCGTGGGAGGCATAACAAGCCCATTGGTACCCAGAGGCAATTTGACAAGCCCCATTCTCATCAGATGTGGCCATGCAAGAAACTTTGAACTCCACTGGGGATATGCTTCTAAAGCAGGAGCTAAAATAAAAAGAATATGTGCAGCAAGTAAGTATATGTGGCCTTAAGGTGCCAGATGACATGTCATTTACAGGATAACTCTACTCGAGTTATCATGATATGTCCAGTTGTGGCATGTGAAGCAAGGAATCAGTGGGATATTAGAATAGAATAGATTGATTTCACATTCACATTCCTACGATGAAAGTGAACTTTTTAAGGACCATTTTCTATGGAGAGAAAAGGTACTTCAATAAAAGTTTGCTTGACAATGTAAGAAATTATTATTTGGATTTAATGGATTGAATGAGATACTTTTTTGCTCTTCAAGATATTCAGAAGAAAGGTTCATTGTTTCCTACATGAACCTGCTATGAATAGGAAAAAGTGGCAGATTCTTTACTTGTGTGCTGCCCTGGTTGAAATTTCAACTGTTACTTACATTTCAGCCGTGAGAAAGTTATGATATTTCAAGCATAGCATATTTCAAGAACAGAACTAGTCATACCTGCAGACATGCATGTGTGTGAGTTCTGTCATTGGATCTCATTTTTCCACTTTCCTCATAGAGCAATGCATAAAAAAAGATATAGTAAACTTTGCTCTTTGAGAGTTTGCTAATATAGAAATCATTTCTATCTTCTTATTGCTCTAAATTGCCTGAATTGGTAGAATGCATGAAGAATGTGAGAATTCTAAATATCCTGCAAAAAATGTATTGAAATATCACAGGAGAGCAAAATGAACTTTTGGCCTCCTGGATTCTATAATAATGCTTCTTTTCATATATCCCAGGATTTGCATCAATAAAGAAATTTAAATTCCAATCCAGCAATTGTCGTGCTTCAGAATGTAGGATGACTGAATTTTGCCATTTGTGATAAAATCTTTTAGGATTTTCTGTGTCATGGAGTAGTAAAATATCTGTAGACTGATTGTCCTCAACAATTGGGTACATATTGTATAATTCCCTTTCATGGGTTTTGAATAATTATCTTGCTTTGCTATCTCAAGTGATTTTAATTCTTTTTACAGTTATCTTCTGTTTCTTGAGGTATTGTATGATGCATGATGTTTTTCACAAAATGTAGGTCTTCATTGTTAATATTATGGGATTCTGTTCTGTTACTAGGACAAGAAGACGAGACCAGTTGGCAATTACCTGAGTCCAGACGTGTCATCAGAGAACAGGGTGCGACATATTTTCTCCATTCCTCCATTGGTGGGCTTTTCAGCCACTGGACCATCACACTTTCCTGCAGCCCAGCTCCTCTCCCATTCAGCCAAGGATCCCATTGGCTATTTCCATGACAACAGAAATAATGAAATTATAGGAAACTAAAGTCATTTTTCCCTTTAAACTAAGCCTACTGCATTATTTATCTTTTAGCTGCAGCTGTCCAATATCCTGGACTGCAGCAAGCCATGCCAGTAGTGTGTCCACTATTCTGGTCCACTGTTACTAGGAGTATGCTGAAAACTCAGCACTGGGGGTGTGACCACAGTCGAAGGGTTAATTAGACAATGTACTACTCCTGTGTTGGAAACAATGCTGGAAGTAAACCTGACCATATGTAAAAGAAACAGCTTAGGGTTACACACAGCCTCTTATTCTGCTGAATTGAATGTTGGTGGGGAAGGCTGGATTTTAGGAAGCCTGCAAGCTTAATGTGGATGTATAACCATGTTGGATGAGTGACTTGTATTCTTTTTATGCCTTCATTCTTGCTGCAAAACCAGCTCAGCCAGAATATTGTGTTTCAACCTTAATTAAGGAAAAATAATTACTTACTGAGGATCTTTGAATCAAGAAAGTTAAATTAGAATAGCTGGCTATCTAATCTAATCCTGGCTAATATCTATGTACTCCAGTTTCTCAGATTTACAAAAAATTTACCCTGCATTCTCTAAGTTTCCAAAACTTTGCATATGGTCTGTATATATACCAAATCAGATCTTAATGTGAAAGTCATTCCAAAGTCTGAAGGTTGATGTCGTAAAGCCTTCAAGTAGAACTTTAGATTAATAGGATAAGGACAAACTAGTTGCCTATTCTCTTGGTTTTTTGTTTGACAGGAGTTTCTTGGATAGCTGTTTTCACATGTATTCCATTCTATTTATGCTTTCAAATGTATTCCATAGAGCTTTAAAATAATCAATTCAGATTCAAGCTGCCCTGTTCGAGGCTGAAATGTCAGCCTACAAGAAAGCACACACCTTTTAGCTCCTTATCCCTTGTTTCTTGGTCCAGGACTAAGTGACACTATCATTTGCAAGTTTCCACTTACACCAGAATGCCTAAGTTAATTTATCTAATGTATACTCTCACCCTTCCCTAGTTCACTTGCATTCCAACCCTGATTGCTCAGACAGGAGACACTGAAAGTCAGAAATGCCTTTCATCAGATGCTGTACAATCTGTTCAGTTTCCTGTCTTCATTGAGAATATGCTGTGTCATTCTCATTCTGGAGGAGCATCTATGTGTATACATGTGAGGTTGAGGAAACTGGAAGTAATGGTAAGGTAGCTGGGAAGTCAATGGATATAACATTGTTGTAATTCTCATTTCAAAGTCATGTAAAAGTCTGAGACTGTTCAATAATATTGTTTCTTTGACTGATATTTAAAATGTAGGCATCAATTGACTCTATTTCCCCTCATATAAGAAAAATATGCCTCATTGGTGAAGATACAAGCATTCAAGTAAGATAGTTTACCTTTCCTTCTGGTGAGTAAAAGTCGTTGAAATTCTCATGGTCATTGGATCCCAGGAGACCACGCGATCGACCATGGTACCACCCGCCCACAGATACCATGCAGGTATCCTTGATCCGATCACATGTCATACGCAGCCCTTCGTCCTTCATCTTGATCTTTACCAATTCTCCATCTGAACCAGAACTGACTTGTAGGTGATTCGAGTCATATGGGAGGTTCACCCCCTTACCATTCATCTCCACCTGGTGAGTAAAATATTGATGAGTGAAAATGACATGTTCCAGATCCATCTGTATAAAAAAAAAAGCAACCAGATTCTCACTTGATAGTCAGGAGTAAGTGTGACAGATATCTCTCCAACTGTGATGCGAATGCTCTTTTTCCCTTGTGTTAAGTCCAAGATAAGGGTGAAGTTGGAGTCAAGGAAGTCATGAGCCAGAATGTAGCTGCATTCACCTCCTTGGATTTGGAAGCTCTCTCCACCAAATGTCAGCAATTGATTGTTGGGGAGGATGAAGCCCTTGCCTGAGATTCATGACATCATACACTGTGGCATATGCTTAACAAGCATGACTGAAGTTCTGGTACTGGAAGTTAGAGATGCACCAATGCTGGTATCAGTACTGGTATGCTGGCTAATATCTGCAGTATCAGTTAAAATCTGTTCAATTAGAACTTTTTTATTAGAGCTTTACAGATGTCCTTCAACCCTCAAGTGTTATTTGTTCTAAACCTTGGATTCTGAATTTGGTTATGTGAATAGATGTGAGTTCACTTGGATTCATTTTCACTGATTGAAGTATGTACTTAATGGTCAAGAATATGACCCTTCAAAGCTCAAAGTAGACTGACAGAACTGGCAGAAGTGATTAAAAAGTTATGCATGAAAGTATTCAAGGGGTGTCATACTTTGACTGCACAATCAGGATATTCAAGATCTGGCCAATCTTTGCTTTTAGTGCATCTCTACTTGAAATTATGATCAAAAGAGACCCAGACTTTCGAACGGCGGCAGAACTCCTAGCATGGAACTTGGTAAGGAAGGCAGTGGAGAGAAGCCCAACTCTCCACTCCAGAGTCTCGAGATGATGTCGGTCGGAATCGAAGGGAAGTACGTCTGCAGCGGCTTGGTGACGTATTGCAGCATGCCCTGGATCCATTTTACTACTGCTGTCGGTGACCACTTTCCAGTGCTGGATGGTATGAGGCTCTCAAGTGGGTACAACATTGGGATCTTTTGAAAGAAGAAATTCGTTAGTTTCAAAGTGATCTACTTTGCCCTATCCTGCATCTGATGTTTTCCATGAATCCACTCACCTGGAATTGGATCTCGCCTTCCTCTAGGTCGAACACCGTGACATGCTTCATCAGTTGGGAGAAGAAAGTCTGCACCTCTTGCGCTGAAGATTCCAGTTTGGAAGTCAAAGAGTCTGACATGATGACAGCTTCCACCTAAATAACGAATGGATTTGAGTCTCAGGAATTGATGATAATTGAGCTTTGGATCAACAAATGGTAAGCAAGACTCACTTTTTCCTTTATCTGTTCAAAGACTTCGTAAATCCGTCTGATGTAATGACACTTGATGACATATCCCCATCCCTTCTTGACTGCATGTTTAGTGTTTTCAAATGTGGCCTGAAACTGGAAGGACAATTCATTGAATACCAAACAGAAAGCGATTCGAAGCAGAACGATTGACCCGAGCCACCCTTACTTTCCCCAGGCTGGAGTTCTCATAGACCTGTTCCAGCCACTGCCATCCCTCTTCCCACACTAAGTGAACTTTCTGTGCAAATCCTGAAACAGCAGGAAAGTTTTTTGAGTTGGTAGACAGGGGGCTGAGTTCTGAGGATCATTTTTTGCCTCACCTTTGATGGAGTCAATGAAGTCGTTGAACTTGGACGCAGTGTATTCGCCGGAAGTGACTTTGTCGTACCAGACGCTGACGTTTTCGAGCATCTCTTCCAGCTTGGTGAAGGCTTTCAGAACCATTTCCTTGATTCCATTGAAAGTCCACCTCTCTGGAGCCGTGACGTAGTCCAGGGCCTTCTGCATCGCCTCTGAAACGCCGTCTGCTGCCACTTTCATCAACTGGCCAACTGCCTGGATCCTCTCCTTCAGCCTCCTCCCGAGTGGAGGGATATCTGGGAATCTGTCCGGGAATCATCACATGTGACAAAGACCTGAATAGACTTTTGCAACAAGATGATGATGATGATGAACTCACCTGAAGAAAGTGAGGACGAAGTCGATGTATTGGTCGCGGTTGAGCTCTTGGCTGAACGCATCCAAGTCCTTTTCCAAGAACTCGGCCAGGGGACGAACGGCCAAGCCCGTGTCCTTGAGGGAATTCAGTTCGTCCTTCCATTCCTTGAGCACCTTGTTGAAATGCTCCCTAACGGCTTCGCCGTTTTCCTTCATCATATCCAGCCTGTAGTTGAGCCCTTGCTGCATTCGGAAAGACGGGTGCTAAGACGGACCTTGGAGGGACCCACAAATCTGGACTGGACCCTGCACCTACCGCAAAAGGGACGAAGTTCTCCCTCCTCCAAGCCACCCGGTTGTACAAGAGAGTGGACGTCCTGAGACCGAGTTGATAGAGTAGATAGAGCGTGTCTGAGGTTTCATTCAAGCCCCTCACAGAGATCCCAAAGTTGCGTTTATTTTCATAGCCCAGACTCATCTCCAGTTTTCTCCCGGGGTCATCTGTGCGAGCGAACACTCGTATAGGCAGAGGGGCTCTGTTCTCCCGCGTTTTCCTACCTGACCTCGACGTACCGTTGTCGTAGAAGCTCATGTTGAAGTACCCAGGGATCCCGTGATAGGAGAAGACCAGGGCATCCATCTTGATTGGAACTGTGTCCGTCTGACGGAAGGTCATCTTGTACGCCCTTCGCGTCACGTCCCCGCCTCTCGCCTCTCTCTCGGTCTGAACCGCATCCAGCTCCGTCTTGTGTTCTCCAAGCTGAAGCTGCGAATCGAAGAAACCCCATGACCGCCCGACCCCCCGAACACACAGACACTCGATCGACGGACGAGAACCAGACCAAGACGGCCAAGACTGGGGTCTTTCGCCCCCTCCGCAGGTGATACTTGAGAACCAGGGGCTGCCGTTCCTTCCCCGCCTTGATGGTCAGGCTCGACCCCACCTCCTCCCTCGTGTTCATCCCCTCATAGATGGACGCAAAATCCACCTCCCCCTAGAACCACATCAACCCGTGAACCCATGTGACCCACCACCCACCCTCCTCCCCGACGAAACCCACCCTCTGCCTGATGCGGAACTGCGCCGTGATCTTCGTCTCCTCGTCCCCGTCCCCAGCAACGGGTTCGCGCTGGGAAGCGAGGGTGATTTCCAGGGGTTCCACCCCTCCTTCGAAGATGTCCCATCTCGTCTCCACCAGGAATGGAGTTTCTTCGAGTCCGTACATCACGCTGGCTTCCCCTAACATTTCCTAATCCAGGCAACGGTCAGATGTAATTATATATAAAGGGAAGGTGTATCATTTAAATTATTTTTGTTAATTAATTAATTAATTAATTTAAAAAATACCTTTGGTAGGATAGGATGAGAGAGGGTAGTTCGAAGATTCCACCCCTTCCCTTGGTTCAGTGGCTTCTCCTTCAAGGACCAGACCAGATGAAGTACATCCTTGGGCTTGTTTTTCTTATCCATCCAGAGATGGGCATCCAGATCGTAAGATTTCATCTTGGAGCCCAGCATCACCACCGTCGCTATTTCTCGGCTCGGCACCACCAGCGAGAACTCTGACGCACGAAAAGCAATTTCTCGTGCATAAAACTTGAGAAAATTCTGGACCTCACGGTGCAACTGGCGATATCGGTCAACGCGGCTCCTCACCGTAACTGGAGGAGTTCTTGGCGGTGGAGACGCCGTATTCCTTCTTGATCGTCCCGGCCGTGATGGAATAGAAGATGCGGACATACTCGTCGGGGCGAGATTGTCTCAAAACGGTGTGGAATTCGTGGTCCGCCTCGACCCGGCCCGACTTGGTCATCTTCACTCTGAACTTCGCTTCCTTCTCCGTTCCGTCTGGTGGAATCGGATCTCGTTTTGAATTCGATTCCGTTCGATTTGAATTAAATGAACTCACCTCGGATGGACTGGTTCTTGAGCCGGAGCAGGACTTCGTAGACGGACGCCTGGCCGTTGTCGACAGTCAGCTGGATCTGCACGGCGGATCCCGTCTTTTCCCCTGGTTCTTTCATCAGGTTGATGTAGATGGGCTTCTCGCTGCCCGGGACCTCGAGGGTTGCCTTCAGGAACGAGACCTGCCCGTGGAGAAGGTGAGTCGAATACCTGTTGACCCGAAGACCGCGAACACGTATTTACAAAAAAAATACCTGTTCGTGGTCTTTGGTCCACTTGAAAGTCGTGGTCCCCTTGGTGTCCATGTAGACGAAGTTCCCCTCCCCCGTCGCTTCTCCGTCCCGGACTCGGTACTCCAACCTGGCATTTAATTAATTTAATTAATCGCGCCCATTCGACCCGGGCCGACACGAAACCGACGTCAAACCGACTTGGAATCGAGGAGTTTGGGTCGATCCTGGGATTCCGCCTTGAGCGTGAGCGTATTCTTGCGGCCGTCGTTTCCGTAACGGAACTTCATCAGCCAGTTCTTGATGTTCAGAGCAGGGCTGTCCAAGTCCAGGGTTGCCGACAATTCCTAAAGAATCGGGAATCGCTCATGAAATGCTCAATTCAGTCTTTTTTCGCAGTACCGATTCGCTCACCAGTGGTATGTTCGTGGTAACGGTGCCATCCACGTTCAAGTACTTGTTTGGTCCCCACCGAAGCAGTGACTCCACGTGGTACTTCTCCGTTCCTCTCGTCTCGAGCTAAATTAAAAGAGAAAAAGTCGCATCTCTCTCCGAGGACGAGGTGCGAACATCGCCGCCAATCCCCACCTTCATGCGAAGAACGACCGGTTCCGCGAACGGCGTCTCCAAGTTGAAGTTGACCTCCTTCACGTCCGGATCCAGCTTCAGCGAAGCCCCGAGATTGATGAGCTTCCCGGTGCCCCACTGACCACTTGCCGTAATTTCGTACGTCTGGCCCCTCATCTGCAAGCGCACATCCAACTCTTGCAACTGCCCTTTCTTTTCGCAACTGCCTCGGCAACCCCCCGCGCCCACTCACCTCGAGGTTGAGCTTGCCCTCCAGCTTCGGATAGCCGTAGGCGGGGAATCGGGCGTCCACGTTGAAGAAGACGTGGGAGCCTGTGCCCCGGGACGCGTCCAGTTCCACGACCAGCGTCTGCTTCAGGAACAGGACGTCCAGTCGGGCCTTCAACAACCTCGGCATGTAGTTCTGCTGCCCGTCGAAGCCGACCTTCAACACGGAATTCCCATTCTGTACGATGTGGAGCTTGCTCGTCACTTGAGCCGCGTCGACGAAGAGTTCCGTGTTGATGTCGTAGACCTCCGTCAGACCCCATTCCAGCCTCAACTCGTGCTTCACCTGCATCATCAAACGCGTTATTCAGACATTAAAGAAACTGAAATGAATTAAATATATTAAAATTTTAAATTAATAAAATTGACAATTAAAATATCGGTGTGCAACACAGATGCCAAAAAGAGACGCCCACCTTCAAGTCCCTCGATCCATGAACGTAATAGTTGAGCTTGGAAGTGAGATCCAGATGCTCGAACATGGTCCGCGGGATGCGAAGGCTGAGGGACGAGTCCACCCGCTTCTCCGACTTGGACTCGAGGTCGTACCTCGTCTTGACGGCGAGCGTGGACTCGCTGTTGCCCCGCTTGTGGACGAACGTGCCGTGCACGTGCTTTTCGCTGTAGTCGCCCTTGAAGCCTAGCTCCAGGGTCTCGCCTATCTTCTTTCCTGCGATCCGTACCTGCGGGGGCAGTTTTCGTGTCATCGTCTCGTATTGCACGTCGTGTCTTCCATGCGGTACCTTATTGTCGAATGTCCAGAGGTTTTCCTTCTTCTTCCGCTTGGAGAGCGAGTGGATCTTGAGGTCCTCGGTCCACGGCGTGTCCAGACTGAGATCCGCTTTCACTTCGAACAGACCCTTCCCGATGTCCTCGTACTCGACCGTCACCTCCGAATTCATTCTATTCGATCGATTAATTTCAGATCCGAGTCCATCCCATCGTCGCCGCAACGAGTGCGAGATCCCACCGACCTGTAGACCTTATCCTTGAGATCCTTAACGCTGAGGGCCGAGGTGGTGTAGAAAGTCTGCTGTCGATCTCTCACGTTGATCGCCATGTCGAGGAACGCATCCTTCCCAGACGGCAGTTGGAATTCGAGCCTCACGCTCGACTCCCCAGACGGAAACTCCTTGGACAGTTTCCCCGACGCCCCTCCCGTGTACCTCTCCCCCATGAACGTGACGGTAGACCTACGAGACGCTTCGACTCAGACCTCCATTCCGCCTCTAGACCACCTCTAGAGGACCCAGGCGTGTCTCACCTGACCGAAGCCTCCCAATCCTTGATCGGCAGCCTCAGGTCTGCATCCACCAGGAGCCTCTTCTTCTCGTCTCCCCCGTCCACGTCCCAGTTGAGATCCGTGCTGAGGGACCTCTCCTCCTCGCCCTTGTGCTTCCAGTCCCAGGTCCCCTTCATCCGTCGCGTCCATTGCGGCAGGTTCAGCGACCAGTCCCCGTTCGCATTTCTGATCGGTCGACCTCGTTTCTCACAACGAAGCAACGGCAGCGGACAGTCTCTATACGTAATTTCTTACCCGATTTCCCTCACGATGACCTTCGCATCCGCGTCGATGTACTCGTCGATGAACACCTTGATCTTCCGGTCCTCGACTTCCTTCTGGATCTTGAGCTTGTGGAGAAGGTGGACCTTGTTACGACCGTATGCGTCCAGCTTTGCCTTCAACACCTGCTCCGACTCCGTCATCTTCCCCAACAGTTCCAGGCTGGAAAGCGGACATTTCTCAAGCCCAGAAATCCCCGTGCACGTTTTCTGCGACCGTTTCGTACCTGATGGGGTGAAGCCAGGAGCCCGACACGAGTTCGGCCGTGAAAAGGACCTTGTATTCCTTGGCGGTCTCCCGCAAGAGTCGAGTTTTCAGCGTGAATTCCGGACCTGGTTCGAATTGCAATAGCGATGTCCCTCGGTAGTCTCCCTTGTGTTTCTCCTCCAATGTTTCGCGGAACGTGATCATTTGATTGGCATATTTAAGCTGGGAAAGGGAGAAAGCATTGTCTTCGTCGAACGCTTTTTGCAGGTTTCATCCGCGATGCAAATCGTGGGTATTAAGATGCGTCTATACCATGGCGTGCAGTTGGACGTTGAGTTTTTCTTGGGTCTCATTCCTGAAGACGAGGGAAGTCTGGATGTTCTTTCCTGGCCCGTAGTCCACGTTCAGGAAATGCTCCAAGAGCCGAGAGTCATAGTAGAGAGTGTGATTCACTCCCCATTCGTTGACTCCTGGGCTGTAAGACACTGAGGAAAAAAAAAAAAACTTCATCGAACGATCCAGCCGTAAACGAAGACGAACACATTCGCGTCCCCCTACTCAAAAAGGTGTTATTCAGCCTGAAGTCGGCGCCAGTCGAGCCCTTGTAAGCAGTCCGCTGCGAGAGGTTAAACCTCCGATTCTTCCCATAGAGTACCTCCAACTCGTTCTCCACCTTCAAGAAACCATAAACTGAACCCACAGCCTCAACGGCTCGAATCGGTCTCGACGCAACTCACAAGGCCTGTCCTCCGAGCGAACTCCCACCGCACCGTCGCGTCCAACTGCGGCCGAGCGGAGGCATGGAACTCCGCGTCCGTCCTCCAGTGCACATCCTCCCCCGCCCTCGACAGGTCCTCGTGCTTCCCCGAGAACCTCATCCTCTCGGGCTCCCCGCCCTTCCAGGCGTATTCCACGTCTCCCTCGAGGGCCCTCACCGTCCCCTCCAGCTTCAATGCGCCTTCCACCTTCAGCTTCGAATCTCCGATCACCGCGTTCAATTTCTTCACTTCCACCTTCTTGTTCTTCTCTGCGATGTCGTACTTGATCTCTCCTAAAGGAAAATATTTATAATTATGATAATCATGGTAATTATGATAATTATTTATTTTCACCTATTAATTAACCGAGGGCTAACGCACCGTTGAGGGAATATCGATCTGAATCCGGGTTCTTGAAATCGAAGTCGATCCTTTGATCCGGCACGTGAGTGACGTGTCCCTCGATGACCGTCGTGCCAGGAGTGGACGGGGTGCTATACTGCAGCAACGGAGTGTAGGTGGTCTGTTGGGTGTCCTTGGCGATCCCCAGTTGGACGTTGAAACGGTATTTCTTCTCGTCCACCGACGCTCGGACTTCCAGCTGCTTCAGACTCTGGCTGTTTATGTACGTCACTGGAAAAGGCAGACTCGGATTTTTTTTTCTCGATTGATTTGCGAGTGATTTGGAATTTGAATTTTATTCGTACCGTCTCCGCCGAAAGTTTTCCACGGCGACACGACCTTGACCTGGTAGTTCCTCTCCGGCGTGGTCTTGGACTTGAGGGTCACGGCGACCTTCC
>CAJPEV010005637.1:1634-13934 GCA_905338385.1 Darwinula stevensoni
TCAAGATTCCCCCCCCCCCCCCCCCCCAAATCCTTCCGCTTCTCGTCATAAACACGCCCAAAAAAATGCCTGTGCAGAAAAAAATCCTTGAGAATGAGGACGAGAGGAGCTTTGTTGCCACTCATTGACGGCCATTGGGACAATGGCAACAATTTTGAAACGATAACATTTGAATTTATGTAATGTGTAATTCATTGCATACAAATGCGAGGAAAATATGTTGCAACTCTTCAAGTGTCTCCCGCCATTGGAACATTCTAAGTGAGAGATAAGAGAGTTTTGTTTATCGGGGCAATGATCAGAGCACTGTGCGCGGAGCACAGAGCATCGGATGTAGAATTTGTGTCCTTGCTTCACTCTCTCATCCGGCGGCGGTGGGTGTTTACATGGTTTTCCTTTTCTTTCTTTCTTTTTTCCTCTTTTCCACGTTTTGTTTCGTTTATCATGAATAGCAGAAAAGTGACTGCGGTCGAACCCCCTTTCTTTTTTTGTCCTCGATCTTGCATTTCCCACATCGTCTGCCTGAAAACTGCGCCAAGGCACGGAAAGCCCATCGGAGTTCGCAGTCGGTGCATCGCCCGAAGCGCGAAGGGCTATCGAAGGGCTATCGAAGGGCTATCGAAGGGCTATCGAAGGGCTATCGAAGGGCTATCGAAGGGCTATCGAAGGGCTATCGAAGGGCTATCGAAGGGCTATCGAAGGGAAATCGAAAGGATATCGCCCGCCGTTTGCTTTCGTGGACCTTCTAGAACAATCCTCTCGCGAGAATCACTCGGGAAATACGTAGTCGATTATTGTGTCGCATCAATAAGACGATGCAAGACAGGACAAGAGAATACAGAATCCCGGAAAGAAAGTCTCACCCGGGGGGAATTAAAATTCAACAGGTACAGAAGAATGTGTCGAAACACGACAAAACGAAGAAAACTGAAACCTCGAACGTACCAGTATCTCGAATGCACCAAAAGAAAGAACCGACAAAACTCGAACACTTCACTTTTTTTTACGTCCAGGCTTTTATCTGAAAGCAAAAGAAGGGGTTCAAAACTCCAGATCATGCGCAATACTTGCGAGATAGCCCAGGACATCTCTGCCTGCATAGACGTTAGAGTCCTTCTCTTTCCCGTTCGGTCATACAGCTGCTCCCGGCGGAGGATTTCCAAGACGGTCCGCGAATTTGGATGATGCGAGATGGCGGGAGTGATGAGAACCTGCGACTCCATCCTTCGACCGAATTGTTCGTTCGAGGATCTTTGCTTTTCGAAGCCTCATGAGCGTTTCACATCCCGAAGTGGGAAAAGCGGAATGCGAGGACGGCCTCGCATGCACCTACAATCAATGTAAATTCTCGGAAGTGAGTTGCAAGCTCCTTTCCATGTTCAGGAATTTGCGGAGGAATTGTAGGCACCGAGGACGTCCTGATGAGTTGAAAGGCCGACGCAACAGTCATGCGCATGGAAAGAGAAAAATCCTAAGAGAAATCCTCGCCATTTGAAATCGATTTTACGTCGAAAGGAGAGCGGAAAAAGTGGGCAGCAGTCTCGGTCTGGGAGTGCAAGTTCTCGGTTTTCCGTCTTTTTCCACCTTTTGTTGCATTCGAGGTTTTGTCCCCTTCGACGTTTCGTGTCATTCGCCGTCGTGTTACATTCCCCGTTTCAATTCCTTCGAGGTTTCGATTTTCGTGGTTTCGTTATAGACCCGAATGCAGTAGTGAGAAACGAGAGGAAAACTAGGCTTCTGATTACATTGATTATATGGAAACTCCTACAAAACAGGCAAAGTCTCTACACGCAGCAAGCGGGACCGACATTTCTGGTCTCACATTTTCTTTCACATTCAAGCCATTGCTAACGAGTTCTTGGATGTTGCCTCGAAAAATGCATAACTAAGGGAGGATTTCATTTATCTCCAGTAACTCCTTGGAAAATGAAACGGTACAGAAGTCTCTTCGCAGACCTTCTTTCTTTCCTGATGGAGAAAGTGCTCGAGAGCGAAATATCACCGTAAATGTTCATTCCGATGGTTCTAATCTTGAGAACGTGCGTCATACACGTTCATCTTCAGTTCGCTAGTTATTTTCGTCATCAGAGTAGGAAAGACCTTCTGTCCTATTACTATGAAGAGGATCGCTCACGGCGCATTATGGGAAGCCTCTGGAAATGAGATAAACCGAGTGCGACGAAAGGATGTCTCTCCCTACCTGGGCGAGATCCAGAGCTCCAATTGAAAAAATGTTTTCCTGCAGCCAATCCAACGGAGGGGATTTAGGAATTGGCTTTGCGGGTTGGATTCGCAAGAGAATCTGGTGGATGCCGGAGGGTTCGAATTCGCATCCCTGCTTCGTTGTCGTCGAGAGATGACACTTGAGAAAACAATTATTGCTTTTATTTTTCGATCCACTCTAGAGATAAACTCGAAGAGATTGAGAGTCGTGCCAGTTCTTACTTAGACGGCGCTTTCACAAAGCCGCCCTCACTCCGGTCTGGCTACAGTGCAACACTGTAAGTCACATGAGCACACCACCCCACTTCCATGATGGGCAAGTTCCTATTTTTACGACACCATCATAGTTTATACGCGGACACTCGTGAACAATGCAAAAGATAAGCGATTCCGTCATCTCACTTCCTCTTTTCTCCAGCTTTTTCTATTAGTTTCTGCGGGCCAGGTGGAACTGTGGGTCACTAGCGACGGAAACGTCACCGATGACTGGAAGAGCCGGTCTTCTTTCCCGCTCAGAAATTCATGATGATCCTGAAACTGCTCGTACTTCATGGATTTGGTATCGTGCCTGTTGCACATTTTTAAGAGATGGTGTGCCTTATGAACCACGAGCGTAACTGCATCATAGCCGTGGATTGGGGTGCTCATGCGATTCTTACAGTGCTGGACGATCGATCCCGTCATGTTAGGGGTCTGTCCGCACTGTGTCAGACGTTGATCCTGAGTAATACGAGTATGTTTCATATACAAGATGTATTTGGCTATATGATAAATGACGAAGTAGCATATAAAGGCTGCATCATTGTGCTTCAGGCAGTGACTGAAAATTCATAATTAAAAGTGTTGCTGGCTCTTGCTAGAGTTTGACCAGTGTACGAAAAAAAGTGTCAGACGTGACGTTTAATGCAACATCAGTTTAAAGCGACTTCTAATTATCACATTTCCGCCATGAAAACGAAAGGTATCAATTCAGAATTTTCATTCTATAGATTAAATGAAAGCCTGGAGTTTGTGTAAGTCACCCAAAGTCACCCAAAACCAAGGCTTCAGAACGGAATTTCTTTCGTTCCGCGTTCCGTTCCGTTTCACCTGGTACCTGAGTGTTCCGGTTTCTGTTCCTTTCCACAACTATTTATTTTGTTCCGTTCCGTTCCAGGAAATATTTCCGTTCCATTGCGTTCCGTTTCTTTTAAAAAAGGGAATTACGCGACTGCAGCCACGAAAAACATTCAAGATGTTAATGGTGAGAAACTCTAAATGCGAGTCGATGAGTTCGATGCTGACCTGCTGATAGCCACACTCGAAGAAGATCCTGATACAGCAGGATAGTTACAGCAGGATCTTCTTCAAGCGTGGCTATCAGCAGGTCATCTTCGAACGTAACACGTCGGCCTGAATGCGCTTCATCGGCTAAGCTGTAGTCACCAGACCTGAATTTCTGGAACCACCGTTGGCATTTCCTCGCATTTAGAGCTTCTTCACCATAAACATCTTGAATGTTTTTCGCGGCTGCAGTCGCGTTATTCCCAATCTTAAATTCATAAAGTATTATTTGCCTAATGTGTTCTTCTGACACCTCCATCTTGTTTTTAACGTCTAAGAAAAGCGTAGCGCTGTTAACTCGTTAAAACCTACAGGTAGACTGAAGGCCAACGTCTACTCAAGTTAGCATAGAAATATTCCATGAGATGTGCACAGATACACCTATAAACAAGACACAAGTTTGGCATTGCGAAGAAACGGCGTTTCTTATGGGACGACCTGATATGAAAAAAAAAATCCTTCAGAATGAGGAAAAAAGAGAGGGGTTTTGTTTCCACTCATTGACAGCGATTGGGACAGGTTCAAAATGGCAACAATTTTGAAACGATAAAATGTTTGCATTTGAATTTATGTACTGTGTAAAACTTTTCATACAAATGCGAGAAAAATATGTTGAACGATGTGGATATATAACTCAATCTTTCCTATCCGACAACGACGGATCGTGCACATTCCAGTCCTCCATCTTCAGGGAGAATGCGGTATTGGGCACTCGCACTTTTCGTCGCTCCTGGTTTCTTCGCCGTCGCCGTCTCGGAAGTGGGAGTCCATCGATCCTGGAGCATGGGAAGGCTAGCTCGTGAGTCGTCAGGTCACGATATTGCGTAGAGGGATAGAAGAGAATGACAGGGACATCTGAAATGGGGAGAGAACAGGCTTAAAATTGACATTTGTTATTCAAAAGAACGGAATTTCGATCCTTATTCTGAATTGAGAAATGTTGGCGTTAGTCTTATCTCACCATCGTGACGTCACGTGCAAATATTTTTGGTTGAACTATATACTTATGAAAGAATAGTGCATGCGAAACGATTTCTCATTGATTGGCAGAGATACGGCCAGAAGGAGGAATTGAAGGCAGCAATGGACAATACGTCTTTGAGAGCGGGGAGGACATCAAGCTCCTCTGCACTTTGACCGAAGCTGGTGTAAACAAAGGACTCACGACGTCTGACCTCAGATTCCAGACACCATCTGATGACCTCGTAAAACCTCACTTCGCGTCAAACAAAACAACGGTGATCTTACTCATTGCAAATGCTTCCGTGGAAAATTCCGGCCGATACAATTGCGGGAATGTTTCCAACCAGAAGAACCCTTACATACTTCACACTGTGGACTTGGAAATCGACCGTAGGATGCATTTCCGTTTCGACTGTTTCTTTTGCTGGAGTAGTAGATGGAGTAGAGTAGTACTATAAGATACTATGATTGTAACAGCTCCCCCGCTTGGGGTGCCACCTTGGCGCTGCCGGTCGGAGCAGTTGGAGAACCTCTTCTGCTCTTGGGTCGAAATGGAAGGGGCGGATTATTCTTTCTTCGTCCAGGGCAATGGGTACCTGTTTTCCTCGCGATCGATTGGGTATCGATGTACTTGTGAAATCTGAGTCCCTAATGAAACTAATGCGATGAAAGGATGGAGATGATTGAATGCGAGAAGCCGAACCCAGATGCAAGGACGTGCACGGTGAAACCTCCTCTTTATCATCCTGGCGAGAGAGAAATGAAGATGACGGTGGTTGCCCAAAGTTCGCTCCGCAATGGAACTTTTTCGTATCCTTTTCATCACCATCGGAACAGTGAGTCTGGTCCATGTTCATAAAGAGTGAAAACTGAGGGTTTTTATGCACGGAACCCAAGCGATAAATAATTCAGAATTTATTCAGAATTTATTCAGTGGCACCATGTCTTGTTGCCACATTCCTTCAAATCCGCTGGTTATTTTGGATCATAAAGGCGCATTTTCACATTTGGGCTTGAGATACCCACTCCGAGCAAAGGGTAAACAAGGCATTGCTTATAAGCATACTTTATCTACCCTATTAATTTCATGAATTCATTCTGTTCTGAATGCATTATGCCCAGGTCAGCCTTCAATCATATAACGATGAATTTTAAAAGTTATATTCCCTCAACCCCCTCCCTCGCCCCTTCCCCTGTGGGTAATCTCTTTTCGCTTTGGCTCTTAATCTCCTCGGGAAAAGAAAGATGGGACTTTCTCTTTCCAAGAGCCAGAGATGAGCTCCACGGACGGCGCTTTCAGTCTCAAAAAGAGGCAGTTGCTGAATTGACAGAGTATTCCAGCGATCTCGGATGTTCCACAATCTGTGTGGAAAAACTGCTTTGAGAAATGATTATAAGAAATGAGAACCAACATCGATGTTCGGGGAGACTATTACGGAAAGGTGTAATGATTGCATTAATCCGAGCGCCTTTTGTGCTATCCGCATTCGGAAACTTGTGTTCGTATTACCGAAATAAGGTACTTGGTACGGCTATTAAAACTTTTCGGAACGTCGGACAACACTAATAATGATCAATATGTTGATGCCCAATGTTTATTTGCTGTTATGCGTGCAGTTCGGATCAAGACATTGGAGAATTTCGCCGTGGAGGCAGTTGGCGCAGAGACACTGAAAGTCACCTGGGATCTCCCAGCTCACCTTGTGGAGTACAACTTCTCCATCGTCCATAAAATCAAATGGGTTCCCCTCCCATGGAATGACGTGCTCTTTCTTCATGGCGTGCGTGAGCTCGCTCGTTACTCTTGTTCAGAAGTAAGGTGGGGGAAAACAGCGAAGTACTTTTCCTCCTATTATCACATCCAGCGTTTCTCAGAGCCCATAATGGCCAGCCCAGGGGCTGCCATGTTGTTTCTTTCAGAAACTACCTGTTTTCAAGGGTCAATTCATGGTAGGGATAAATCCTCAGTGATGGAAAAGGGAATATTGGTTCTCTCGAAATTCAACATGTCGTAATCGTAGATGTTGCAACTTGACTCGAACGACCCCGAACGGGCGCCCGCCCTAAGTCAAACGTGGAATGTCTCTCACCCAGTCATATATAACCTCGTACAGCCAGCCTCAGCTGCCCTTGTGATCGATGTCTACCGGATCTGTTCGCATGCTCTATGGCCATCCGTTATGCATTATTGGAATGAAGTCTACAAGGAGTCCGAAAAGTCAGGAATCAAAGCTACGTGAATTTAACAGTTTGTGAGGCAAAAATCAGGGACTTTGACCATCTCCGTGAGGAGCATGGTTTATCGCCCACGAACGTGTTTTGAGCGACGTGGTGAACGTTTGCAACTTGTACTATAAATACTTCCTAATGTAAAATAAATTCCCATTGATTCCTGACTTTACGGACACCCTGCATATTTATTTAATTCAGTATGGTGCTGCCACCCATAATACTCCGACAACTGTGATCTCGTTGGGCTTCCACGTATCTATATGACTTCATCTTTCCGCCGGCCCAGATACGTCATGACGAAATTGCTTCCTGTTGAAAAGTGTGGGTTCTCCCGTTTCAGATACGCTAAGCCACCCATCTGTGCGCCGAAAATCGGTAATATGACATAGGGGGGTAGAACCAAGACTTATTCTCTTGTATATCGTTGCCAGATGTGGAAGGGTTTGCAGATGTTTGGTTGTTGAGCTCACATCAATGCATTCTTAAGGGAAAAGGAAATGAAGATATTGTTCCACCATGGATTCTAGGTTAACCCGATGTTAGTCTAGCAGAGCAAAGAGATACCGGTAATGAATAAGCTCTCATAAAGTGACGTCGTCCTTAGCAACCGAGGCAAGCAACCAAGGCAAGTTTCGGTAGGTTCTCCGTCTCTCCTCCATCGACCGAGTCAGAGCAAGACAGTTGTAGTTTTGTGGGGTTTTGGTGGGAGTTGCCAGCCGAGAGCTACCTGAGGACTTCTCGTAACCATCCGGACACCCTTGACAACGACACAAGTCTTTCATCTTCAGTCTTCCCTCCCCCCGCCCCCCCAATACTTTCTGAGTTGTTCATGAGATTCACTTTTAGGAGGACTGTCCATGGCCAAGTGCCTATAAGCTAAAGTTGTGCAAGGCTGTTAGGCCTAATGAAGGGAGTATGAAGGTGCCCTTTGGATAGATGATCTTTGGATAGACCATCCGGGCACCTGACAACGACACAAGTCTTTCAACTTCAGTCACTCACCCTCTAAACAGTTCAATGAAAACAGTAATGCAGTATGGCTCCAAAGCAGTGATTTTTTTTTCAAACATTCGATTCAGACTTGCGTATACCACAACACTCACAGCCACAGTAGCTCCCTTATATTTTTGCATTATCTTGTCCTTGCAGTCACCAGCTAGCAGAAAAAATAAGCAGGAGACATCCTTAACCCTGTAACTACCAGCACCCGGATGTTCATATGTTTAAGGGTTGCTTTATACACAGCGGGAAACGGCGCGGAAATCATAAAACGGAAGCCAGTGGTTACCTCCAGCACAAAACGGAAACCGTTGGCCGGAGGATCACCTCCGTCGATCGAAGAAGTGGAACTTCCGTAACGGTAAAAATGACTGTCAGCTCTAGTTTATTTATAATAAGAATGAAAGTTACTTGGCATAAATTACATTCCGTCCGGCGAAAGCGAAGGTAGAAAGCGGAAATTTCCGTTTTCGAGTTTCATGAACTTTTCGCATTCCACTCTGTATAAATCCGCTCAAATTTTTGTTTCTTTTCATTCCCAATGAATCTCTACTTGATACTCAATACAATGCTCTCCCTTTTCCCTACCAAATGACTATTGATTTGACTTGGGCGGACCCCAAAGTAACTTTAGGAAGGTGAAGATAATGAGATAACGAGGTGAGCACATTGATGGGAAGCACGTTTCGCTTACATACTTCATGATGTCCAAGTTTTTCTCTTAGCAGAGACCATACATATTTGGAGTATCCCATTGTCAAATAAGAAAATCCTTGAAAGTGTCAAAAAAGTGGAATTTTGAGCAAGCCTTCAACGAAGGAGGGTAAACCTCTGCCTGACAAAAAGTTAATCTGGTGCAGCAATTTTGCCAAGAAGACAACACAGTTAGAATTTGCACGGGAGGAAAAGGATGCAGACTCGATCGTACACGGTGGAGGAAAGAAACTAAGGGTGGATTTTTGAACAGAGCATTATCCGATAATGCAGCTTTATTTACCGGATTTATAATGCATTTTCTCTGAAATAAAGCTGCATTATCGGATCGTGCTCTGTTCAAAAATCCACCCTAAAGCATTTGCTGCGATGTCATTTTGCTGCGTGGAGCAAAAATTAGACATGTTGATGAAGCGTGTCGCACCGTTTCCATCTCGGAATCAGACGAAGAGAATGAAATTTTTTTGCTGATATTAAAAGGAGATGCTTCGACCTCCTTTCACCGTCTTCCTGTGGCTGTTGAAGGGATCACAACAGTTCTTCCCTCCCTTGGGAAGAGCATATCGCACTGACCAAACTAGTTCATGATGAAGGCAATGGTTTTTTAATGCAATCCTGGCTTTTCCAAACCTAAGACTCAACATTTCCTGTACATTTTCACTAAAAGAATGTGATATGTAGTTTGTTGTGTGGCAATCACCGAACCTTTGCAAGGAACACAATTCCATTCTGATGTCTGCTTACACTGAAATGCAATGGAAGCGTTAAGGTTAGCACAAATATCGCAGCAGCAACTCCGTAAAACTTCAAATCTTATTTTTTAAAACTTGGAACAGGTATAAAATATAATCACAGCTATTTAGAGGTCACTGGTGAGATATACCCAGACCTGGTTGTTTCACCAGGATTCCCAAAGTTGGTACTTTGGGTAAAACATTTCAAGAGGAAAACTGACAAGATCAATTATTTAAAAAATTACACAGACGAGAATATTAAATTCAACAGCATGAGTAATGCATCATTGGATAGAACTTAGAGAGAGTTTTTATTGCACATTAGTTTCAAGTTTGGATCACGTTTGAAACAGGGTGTACAAACCGCCAAAGTGGGTGAAAATAGGCAAAATTGGACTTCTCAAATGTAATTTTAAGCTGTTTCAAACAACGTAGGAAGTTGAAATTTAGTTCTTGAATTGGCATTGCTTTAGTCTACAATGTTGCAAAATCTCGCTGTGTTACCATGCTTCCTAGTGCTCAAAATTTGCGTGCAAAAATTCAGCAATATTTACAAATTTTGAATTTGTGTAACTCACTTGGTGATGAACGTAGTAGAAAATGGATGTGATATTGCGATCCAGCATTGTCTCAGCTTTAATTAGAGTTCAAATACGATTTTCTAGCTCGACTGGGACCAAAGATAGCGTTTTTACCCCAAAGGTCACTTTTCCTCTTGGGGGCTAAGTTTAGGGCTGCGTATCTCGAAAACCGTTAGAGCCAGAGAGCTAAAATTTGAAATGTTTTCATAAGTCTTTCATATCACCATGTCTAAATTTTCCCAAGCAAATCGGAGTCTCAAGCCCAACGAAAGTGACCAAAATTTGACCACTTGAGCTGGAATGCCTCAATTAGGTTTAACATTGTGATACAGGTGGAAATGTTCCTGGTCCCAGGAGCTTCTAAAACAAGGAGCTGGAATCGTACGTTGATGAACCTCATTCCGAATACCGAATACGACGTCTTTATTAAGGCCATTATCGAGAATGCAGAATTCCCCGATCTCGGGTCCAGTATATCTAAGATTTTCGTCAAAACCCTGCCGAAAGGTATAAATTCATCATTTTCTTCCTCTGATCATATTTTGTCGATTTAGTCACCCTTCCATGTCGATTTTGCAGCGCCTGACAGGAGTCCAGATGTGCCGCTGGGGAGCTTCCACGTAGAGCGAATTGATGATGGCCTCAGGGATATTCATCTTTACTGGATTCCTTTGAGCGACTGGGAGCATTTCTCCGACAATTTCACTTACCAGGTGAGAAAATCTCAAATGCGAAAATGAATGCGACTTACTGTACTTTCGGGAAACCACTTGGGCATTGAAGACGGTATTTTAAGCCCAAATTGATAAAGGGGAAAATATTGTAGAGAGAATATTTACTCTGTCAGCAGCCGTCTATCATTTCAGTGGATGAAAAAAACCGTGAGAGTCCCTCGGTATCCACAATTCATAGAACCAGTATAGTTTTCTAACAACTGATTACCAGACATTTTCAATTTTATGGGAAATAGAGATCTCAATCCCGACGATTCAGAATGTTCTCCGAACAGAAGGCGGGAAGTACTTTTTGGAATGGAAGGAACCAGAAGATGAGCGGGTAAATAATTACACCGTGTATTGGTGCATTTCTCCCCCGTCATGGCCCTTCTGTGATTCGGTCAACTGGACCGTTGCTACGAGGAAATGCCACAATTTCGAGCTGGAGTCAATCGAAACCTTGAAATTTGCCATCTCGGCCAACGGCCTATCCGGGAGCAGTGGAATGGGCTGGGAGAAGTCTGAGCAAGGATCAGGTGAAGAGGAAAGGACTCAGGAAGGTGAAGCTTTCTTTTTTTTCTGTGCAAACACAAAGGGGGAACATAAAAAATTAGGATGAAATTGATGCAGCAAAATGCTAACTGTAGATTGTGAAAGAATTGGTAGTGGGAAGGGAACAGCACGAATAAAAACGGAAAGCAAAGAAGAACCTCCACATAAACGTTAGGGAGGCAAAACAGATGTTTCTAAGTGTTCACCTACATAATCAAGGTAATCCCTCCACATCAGATAAAGTTCATCTGCAAGCTCCCCTGTTTGTGTCCCCTATTACCCAGCTCAGAAAGGGTGAAAATTGCCTGATAATATCATTCATTTAGTGAAATTTCGATAACCGGGGTCTTAGTAGCCGAATGTTTCTGGCTTCCGGGTGAAACACGGGAGGCGAGGGATCGAGTCCGGGTGGCGGTGAGTTCTTCTTGCGACCCACCTGCTTTCGTTGGGAGTGTCTGCTTAGCGTAGGATATCACACGCCACCTTTGGCCTCCTATAGGACCTTCGAGGATTGTCCCAGCAAGAGGAACTGTGATCTGGATGTGGTGTCCATGCCAAGCGGGCACCTCCTTCCTCTTTGTGTACGGTCTTGGCGGCCTATCTCGTCAGGTACCCGCCCGGAGTACTGAATCCGGCGTCGTGCGGGGTACGGGCGAGGTCCGTCCTCCAGTCCGCGGACCGGATGCCGACACTTGTGGTAGTTGTGGCCCTAAAGGAGGCCTTAGGAGCGGGGCGAACCCAACGAAAACTCGAAGACACCTGAGTCGAACACTTCAATTTCTCCCTTTAATGAGACTTCTTCCTCTAGCCACAACAAAGACAATTTCCTTAGCAGGCCGGAAGCAAGACAATACAATCTCCTTATTTTTAGACCAGTCCGGGCAAGCCGGCTCTATGTGCACAAAACCCAATCCAATTACAGAATCCTTTTCCCAAGACCCGAGAGGGGAGAGGCCGACGCGAATGCGAACAATACAAACCAAAGGCGAACAGGGGCAATACCCAAGCCGGGGCAAGTCAACTGCTTGGATGGTGATTCGGCACGAGGGAGTGGAAGATGTTGAACCTCGTTTCCTCGTTTCGAGAGAATGCAGGCCGGAGCGGGCTGGACGGTGGTCAAGCACAAAGGCTAGAGGATAAAATACCTCTTTTCCTTTGGCTGGTTGACGCGGTCCGAAACTCTCCGATCTGGTTTTTTTTTTTTAATAATAAAAGGAGCTAATGGTATGGTGGGCCCCGCTGTCAGTGGTGGACCGCCACATG